>CM035169.1:13694170-13782459 GCA_020205615.1 Panax quinquefolius | reverse complement strand
AATAGCTCCTTCTTGTACTTTCTTCTTCATACGCATCGACTCAAGATTCGGTGGCTTGAAAGCAACCTTAACTTTTCTATTAAAGTTGGCTCTCTATGCATTATAGTTGACATCATCGCACTTTTCGTTCCGCATATGATCTTCTACTCAACGCTACGCATACCACGTTCGCTTTTCCAAGATGGTATGGTTAGAATATGTATTAGAAATGAGTCGCCTCTTGAGCTCTTGGAAAATCTTCTCGCATTCCTCGCTCCATACTGAATTTTGTATCTTTTCGAATCATTTAAGTTAATCGAATAGCGATGATTCGAGAATATCCTTCAACGAATCTCCGATAATAACCAACTAAGCCTGAAAGCTACGTATTTCGATTCTCGACTTAGGTTGCTCTCAACCGTGACTCATATCCCAATCTTGGATAAAGACGTCACAATGACACCTATCGCTTTCTATCGCACGAATATGACGTCCCTACAGAGTAAAGCTTAGGTGAATTCCACAAAGGAAGTCACAAGATAAAGGCTCGGTACCAAATTACATAGTTGAATTTTTAACTCACGAAGTTCAATAGGAGCCATTCGATATGAGATTTTAGAAATGAGTTTTGTCTTTGGGTTCAAAGTCGATACAAAATTTAATATCAAGCTTTGGGAGTAAGCCAAGAAATTCTTCAGAAATACGTCGGAAAAATCAATAACAACAGAATATTATTCAAATCGGCGTGTCTTTATTCAAATCCATAACATGGACTAAGAAAATTTGACATCCGTAATAAACGAATGACTTCATGGCTTGATATGAAAATGTTTGACTACAATGGTTTGATTGCTTGAATTGAATAACAAAGTTGCTTAGGAATATGAAAACTAACAACCTTACGAAAATAATCAATTTCGGCGTGATGAGTAGTTAACCTTAAAATCACATCAAAACAAATATCTCTATAGAAAAAAGGTTAATGTGATAGTGCCAACTGAATCAAGCAAGATTTATAAACAAAATGGATGTGATGAAAGTTTCTCCTAACGGAGTTTCCACAGATAGGTCAAAGTCTAATTTCTTGAGTCAAGTTTAAATGTTGAGCGTAAGATAAGAGAGATAAAGAATGGGTAGAACCGATATCTAGTAAGGTATATACTTAAGCAAGAATTTATAATTAACTAACCCGTGCTAACTTCGTTGGGTTCCTTGCATTTTGATTAAATCACGACAAACGCTCTTCCAAGAACCGCTGACTTTGACTTTTACCGGACATCCTTTTGAGTCACCATTCCACTTTGGATTGGGGTTTCGATATCGTCTAATCTCGAAGCGATATGTCCTTCTTTTCCACAATTATAGCATACCTTAAACCGTTGTTGAAGACCCGAAATTTTTAAATAAAAAGGAATTTCCTTTATTTATTATTTTGAAATAGTAAGGGTTGATTTGATTAATGTGGATAGTTAAGGGTTAAATACGAAATATTTCAAAATAAGCAAGTGGTTATAAAATATTCATTATTGTCTGGGGAATATTAGTTTGGTCGTGGAATATTAAATCTTTGTCGGGGAATATTAAATGCGACAGTAGAAATGACCATGTGTGGGCCCATAACTTGGAAAGCGATTGGATGAAGAAAGCGACAAATATAAGTTGTTTTTAAATAACGGCGTAGTTATTCTGAATTATCTTGTTGGAATACCGGTGGTTAAAACACACTAATCTGGCGTTGTTGAGCGAGTAGCACACCGGTATTGCACCAATTATTGATTCTTACGTAAAGAAGGCACTACTCAATAATGGTTCTGATAATTCTTTATTGATATTTTATTGAGTTAATAATTCTTTGCGTTGATATTTTATATTCTTGTTGTTTGATAATTGTCATTACACAATATATTTTTCATTATCGAAGCAATAATTCATATTATCTGAATAATATTATTAGATAACATTATTGGCAATGTCTAGAAAGTTACATCTAAGGAGGGTTTGGTCACCTAATTTGCTTGCCAAGATGAAGAAATTCTTATTGAAAGCCCCTCTTTCTGAACCTGCACGGTTTGTCGATATTGTGATTACGTAATATTATTTGTGAATAATTAATTATTGATTTATATGATGAGGAAAATATTGATTTTATGTGGATATAGATGGAGAAAATTTTAAAATGACAATTGTTTGAAAATTAATATTTTATCTTTTACGATAAAATAATTCGTTTAAATATATTATTTTAATAATATATTAATGGTGATATTTTTACAACGAATGTGGGATATATGAGTATCTGAGGAGGAAGAGTATTTTGTTGCAATAAATGTTTAAAACATGTTAAACATGTCGGTGGACCCCATTTATTGGTTGAAATTTGATTATAGCTTTGTAAAATTGCCCGTTTGTGGATTTGGTCAATTTCTATTTGGAATTTGGAAAACTTTCTTCTGCAAAGTTGTAGAGAATTGAATTTCCTATAAAAACTCGCGAGATTCGAATTTTCTGATGAAAGGGATATTTATTATGAATTATTGAAGTTCAAACTCAAAATAATTGATTTTGGAAGTTTAAAATATTTAAAATTAGAAAAACGTTTTTTCTTATTTTTTTTTCTAGAAGGTGGCATGTGTTTGATGGCTGAAATCAGATTCTAGACATGTGTAGAAAATAATATAATTATATTATTAATTTATTAAATTTTACTGCTTTGGTGGTGTTAAGCGAATTTCTATAAATAGGGTCTTGGGTTAGAATTGAAAATCACACCAGAAGCTGAAGTTTTCTCTCTCTATATTATCGGCGTATTCTTGTGAGTATTTTGAGTATACTTTGAGTATTGCTATACTGGCAAGTCCAAGTCATAGCCTTTATATCCGGTGTTTCAAATTTAAATCTTGATCTTTCGAGGTAAGGGATATTATTTTTTTTCGTAATGATATTATTTCTTCAATATCATTATCTTTGAAATGTTGATCTGAAGTTTTTATCAAACTTGGAACTTTTTCATATGTCGGGGTTACTATTCATGGGTTACTTATTCATGAGTTCTTATTCACGAGTTCTTATTAAGCGAGTTCTTATTCACGAGATTCTTATTCACGAGTACTATTAATGAAGCGTGAAGATGTTTTTTTTTGGAATTTCTATCTTTTGGTGTCTGAGTTACTATTCACGTATACGGCACTATTCACGTATCTATCACTATTCACTATTCATAGAAAAAATAAAATTTCTTCTTTTCGTCCAAAAACATCTATTCTCGGATACTAACTTTCGATTGTATCCATGTTTTGATCATTCTTGAATTTTACACCACTATGATTATTTTTGAGGTATTTTTGGGCGTGGATAAAACCAAGTACGAATCCTTAATCCTTAATCCTTGTCATTTTGTTTCCTTTGGATTCGTTTCTTTAAAAAAATATTTTCATCATCCTCGGTCTTAAATGATGATATTATGGAATATCTTTGGCTGTAGTGCAAAGATGAATGATTTCTTAAGAATATCTTTGGCACGTAGTGCAAAGATGAAGTGTTGAGATGAACATGATGATTGATTAATATCTTTGGCCCGTAGTGCAAAGATGAGCAGTGTTTAAATGAACATGACCCAGTGATGAATATCTTTGGCTGTAGTGCAAAGATGAATATTTGATTCGGATGTATATTGATTGATGTTACGGGGGATAAAAGATGAGCGATGAACTTTTAAATTCATACATAGAAGATAGTAGTTTGCATTCTCTACTTAACTCTTCTAATGAATTATTATTTCATTGCGAATATTGATTTAAAATTTGTTGTCTATTGTATTCTATTATATTTTTCCTGTTGAAGACTAACGATAATTTGTTGTATATTATCTTAGTCATAATATTCTTTTCTTGAGCTAGTTGAGCTCACCCTTTTCCTTTTGTTCCATTTTTCTCGGAGGCGAGAATATAAGCGAGTACGAAGTGGGGTATGGAATGAAGGTTTTAGAAAAGGATTGTTTAGTAGTCCTCACCATTTTTGTAAAATAATGTATCAATAAATGTGATGAGGATTTATTTGAGTATAGATATTGTCTAGAAGATAATATTTGTATTCAAACTCACAGTTTCTTGTTGTAATAATAAAGTTGTAGTTGTTTACATACCATGTATTGACAACTTCGAAATGGGTGAGGTATACCTATTTTGGGGCGTCCACATTGTATTAGGCGCTTTGGTGATATGTCCCTCTTCCCAAGATTTTGTAACATACGAATTCGTAGGTGGTCGTTCTCCTCCCTTAAAACTAGTTCTTTCTTCTTGGTGTTGACGCCTTCACATGGTGGTTGTTGAATCTCCTCTTTTAAAATCTCCTCCCGACTCGCTTCTTCTATTTTCATGGCCACGATTACCACCGAGTGGTTCTACCGCTTTGTCTGTATTCTTCTTTCTCCGTTTGGTTATCGTTATTACGATGACTGCTATCTTGATATGATCCTGGTTATGGTCCCTCGGTTGACGTACTTTCGTTATCTCGCTCTAACAATCGAGCCTCGCTGACAACATCTGAATAGAGAGAAAATTTATGAGAAATGAGATCTTGGCGTATGTCGGGTTTCAAACCTCTCGAAACATCCGCGTCATCGTTCCTCATTCTCCACCAAATGAGGTGCAAACACGGATAACTCCGCGAACTTAACGCCTCGTCTTTGGGACACCGCCATGTTATTCTGCTCTAGTCTAATAAACTCCACTTCCTTCATATAGCGAATACTTTCGGGAAGTACTTGTCATTGAACTGCTTCAAACGCCTCCCACGACATCTTTGAGTGCGGTTTGGATGGAGTGCGCTTCCTGATTCCCACCGATGTCTGCCTCGCCACGGAACATAAAAGGCGGCGAAGGAACTTTCATTCCTCCGTGCATCCTAAGACATCGAATATCTTGGTAATTTGTTTGACCCACGTCTCGCGCTTTAATCGGATCCGGCTTTCCCCGCACTCAGTGGTCCCAACTCTTTGAACTACTTGGCAGTGACCACCCGTGAATTGCTATCATTTCCTCCAGTATTTTGAACACGAGTCTCCTCGTCCGATTTTGCATGAGCGCAAAAGCTTCTAAACATCCCTCGTTCATCATCTGCTTCGGTGTTGTTGTTCGGGAGGAACATTACCGACTGTTGCGTTTCTCCCTCGTTGGTGAAGTCTGAGGCATCTCCACGGTCTCATTTGCTCCATTGTTAATATTCTTAGTCGACATTCTCAAATCTTGTCATAAAATAAGGGTTAATTAAGGAAATCAATATATCACATAATATCCCTATATATCGACTGACCAACTAACAAATAAGCTTAGGTAGGACACACTAGCGAAGGATTTACTCGTCTCTCCCTCCTAGTTTTATTCCCCGATCTCCGCCGGAGATCATATCCTAAGCTCGATACCAACCGTGACGCCCCCAAAATAGGTATACACAACACCCATTACGAAGTCGCCAAATATATGGTACAAAAGCAAACTACAACTTCTTTATATACAAATGTCGTAAAATACGACAATATATAATGTGAGTTTAAATATAATATTGTCTTCAGACAATATCCACACGCAAATAAATCCCCATCATAATTATTGATTCATTATTTTACAAAATGGTGAGGACTACTAAACAACTCTCTCTGTAACCTTCATTCCATACCCCACTAGTACTTTTATTTACATTCTCGCCTCCCGAGAAGAAAAATGGAACAACAAGGAAAAGGGTGAGCTCAACTAGCCCAAAAAAGAATATTATGACTAAGATAATATACAACAAATTATCGTTAGTCTTCAACAGGGAAAAAATCGATAGAATACAATAGACAACAAGTTTCAGATCAATATTCGCAGAAGAAATAATAATTCATAGAAAGAGTTACGTAGAGAATGAAATCTACTATAATCTATGAATTTAATAGTCCATCATCAATATTTTATGTAAGACCAAAAATTTTTAAATAAAAGGAATTTCCTTTATTTATTATTTTGAAATAGTAAGGGTTGATTTGATTAATGTGGATAGTTAAGGGTTAAATACTGCAAATATTTCAAAATAAGCAAGTGGTTATAAAATATTCATTATTGTCGGGGAATATTAGTTTGGTGGTGGAATATTAAATGCTTTGTCGGGGAATATTAAATGCGGCCAGTAGCGACCATGTGTGGGCCCCATAACGAAAGCGATTGGATGAAGAAAACAACAAATATAAGTTGTTTTTAAATAATTGAGCGTAGTTATTCACAGATTATCTTTGTTGGAATACCCGGTGGTTAAAACACACTATTACGCGTTGTTGAGCGAGTAGCACGGTATTGCACCAATTATTGATTCTTACGTGAAGAAGCCTTTACTCGATAATGGTTCACGATAATTCTTTGTTCGATTATTTTATTGAGTTAATAATTGCTTGCGTTGATATTTTATATTCTTTGTTGTTTGATAATTGTCATTACGGTATCTTTCATTATCGAAGCAATAATTCATATTATCTGAATAATATTATTAGATAACATTATTGGCAATGTCTAGAAAGTTACATCTAAGGAGAGGTTTGGTCACCTAATTGCGGCGCCCGATGAAGAAATTCTTATTGGAAAGCCCCTCTTTCTGAGGAGCGCACGGTTTGTCGATATTGTGATTACGTAATATTATTTGTGAATAATTAATTATTGATTTATATGATGAGGAAAATATTGATTTTATGTGGATATAGATGGAGAAATTTTTTAAAATGACAATTGTTGAAAATTAATATTTTATCTTTTCTCGATAAAATAATTCATTTAAATATATTATTTTAATAATATATTAACGGTGATATTTTTACAACGAATGTGGGATATATGAGTATCTGAGGAGGAAGAGTATTTTTGTTGCAATAAATGTTTAAAACATGTTAAACATGTCGGTGGACCCCATTTATTGGTGAAATTTGATTATAGCACGTAAAATCGCCTGTTTATGGATTTGGTCAATTTCCATTTGGAATTTGGAAAAACTTTCTTACGCAAAGTTGTAGAGAACTGAATTTCCTATAAAAACTCATGAGATTCAATTTTCTGATGAAAGGGCTATTTATTATGAATTATTGAAGTTAGAAGCTCAAAATAATTGATTTTTGAAAGTTTTAATTATTTATTTTATGAAAAACGTTTTTTCTTACTTTTCTAGAAGGTGGCATGTGGAAATGCTAGGATCTGAATTCTAAGGTTGTCGTATGAATTTGATATATATATATATATATTTATTTATTAAATTTTACTAACTTTGGTGTTCTAGCGATTTCTATAAATAGGGTCTTGGGTTAGAATTGAAAATCACACGAAGCTGAAGTTTTCTCTCTATATTATCGGCGTATTCTTGTGAGTATTTTGAGTATACTTTGAGTATTGCTATACGGTGGTCTGAAGTCAAGTCATAGCTTTATATCCGGTGTTTAAATTTAAAATCTTGATCTTTCGAGGTAAGGGATATTATTTTTTTCTAAATGATATTATTTCTTCAATATCATTATCTTTGAAATATTGATCTGAAGTTTTATCAAATTTGGAACTTTTTCATGTCGGGGTTACTATTCATGGGTTCTTATTCATGAGTTCTTATTCACGATTCTTATTCAAGATTCTTATTCACGATTCTTATTCACGAATCTACTATTCAGCGAAGCGTGAAGATGTTTTTGTGGAATTTCTATCTTTTGGTGTCGAGATTACTATTCACGTGTCTGGCCTATTCACGATATCTGACACTATTCACGTATCTGACTTATTCAATAGAAAAATAAAATTTCTTCTTTTAAGTCCAAAACATCTATTACGGATCTTAACTCTGATTGTATCCATGTTTTGATCATTCTTGAATTTTACACCACTATGATTATTTTTGAGGTATTTTTGGGCGTGGATAAAACCAAGTACGAATCCTTAATCCTTAATCCTTGTCATTTTGTTTCATTTGGATTCGTTTCTTTAAAAATATTTTTCATCATCCTCGGTCTTAAATGATGATATTATGGAATATCTTTGGCTGTAGTGCAAAGATGAATGATTTCTTAAGAATATCTTTGGCTGTAGTGCAAAGATGAGCAGTGTTGAGATGAACATGATTGATTGATTAATATCTTTGGCACGTAGTGCAAAGATGAGCAGTGTTTAAATGAACATGACCAGTGATGAATATCTTTGGCACATAGTGCAAAGATGAATATTTGATTCGAGATGTATATTGATTGATGTTACGAGGATAAAATATTGATGATGAACTTTAAATTCATAGATTATAGTAGTTTTCATTCTCTACGTAACTCTTCTATGAATTATTATTTCATTATTGATCGAATATTGATTTAAAATTTTCCTGTTGAAGACTATAATTTGTTGATATTATATTAGATTTTCCTGTTGAAGACTAACGATAATTTGTTGTATATTATCTTAGTCATAATATTCTTAGTCGAGGTATTTCTTGAGCTAGTTTAGTAGTCTCACCATTTTCCTTTTGTTCCATTTTTGATGGGGATTTATTTGGGGAGGCGAGAATATTATATTTAAACTCACAATTATATATTGTCGTATGGAATGAAGGGAGTTCATTAGAGAGAATAGAGGACTTGTTTAGTAGTCCTCACCATTTTTTGTAAAATAATGTAATCTGATAAATGTGATGAAGATTTATTTGATATAGATATTTCATCCTATATTATGAGAGAATTTAAAATCTACTATCTTTTATGATTTAAAATTTATTATTTCATCAAGTATATATTCATTTGACTTTTAGAAATTAGAATCTTTGGGAAGTGCTCGAGAAACCTTCATACATGGGAGGCCATTGCTTTTAGGTTATGGTAGATATCATATGCCCGCAAAATTATCCTTGGTTGACCCGATAAACCCCGAAGAAAATGAAAGATTACTATCGTATTCTTCCCGATGGTGAGTCTTCTCTTGACATATCATTATCTCCTTGTCTCTAATTGGGTATTATACTCCAAACAAACACCAAGATTATATAGGTAGTGCTTGTAAATATACTCGTGAGTGGATGAGCACAACCCATGTCTTATGATAACACGAGGTTGTATGTCATTAGACATCTTGTATGATAGTGACAAAACACCCTTCAAGTTAAATTCACCTCACCCTCGACATCTATAGACCACCACTCTATTCCTCTCATTATCCCCCATCGACCGACCCAGTACACTTTTATTACACGAAAGGAATTGTGAAACAAAAGGGTGAAACCTGACTAGCTCGATAAAGAATATTATGACTAAAGATAAATAAATTATCAATAGTCTTCATCGATGTCAATCGAGAGATTTAGAACATATGGTAGATGATAAAACTTTTCAACCATAGTTGCGGTGGAATGAAGCGATCCATTAGAAGAGTCGAATAGTATATAAAAGTCTATTGTCTTCTCCGTGTTAAAAATCCACCAACAATGTTTTTTTATCCTGTAACATCAATCAACAATTCACATCCCACAATCACGTGTATAACTTCATAATCGTAATTGTAGTTCTAAATTCCTTTCCTCATCGAAGACAAAGATAATTTTCATCACTTGTCTTTACGAAACATCGAAGATCATGGTTATACCAAATCACGGTTCTGTTCATAATCATACTAATAAATTCATCTTTTTTTACTTACGGGCGAAGATATTCATCAACAGTTCATCTTTTACACTACTGATATTAAAGATATTCAACAACGGGTCATCTTTGCATTCTGAGCGAAGATATTCATCGATAATTCATCTTTTTACTACTGAATAAAGATATTCAACAACGGTCGTCTTTGCATTCTGAGCAAAAGATATTCATCGATAATTCATCTTTGCTCTCTGGCTAAAGATATTCAACAACAGTCGTCTTTGCATTCTGACGAAAAGATATTCATCGATAATTCATCTTTGCCTTCTTGGTAAAAGATATTCAACAACGGTCGTCTTTGCATTCTGACGAAAGATATTCATCGATAATTCATCTTTTGCCTTCTTGGCTAAAGATATTCATCGATTAATCATATTCATTTAAACACTGTTCATCTTTTACTTTCTGAGGCCAAAGATATTCTTGAAATCATTCATCTTTGCATTGATTTTATCCGTCCAAAATACCTCAAAAATAATAATCATAGTGGTGTAAAATTCAAGAATGATCAAAACATGGATCTGATCAAAGCTAGTATCCAAAATAGATATTTTAGACGAAAAGAAAAATTTTCATTTTTAGATTGAATAGTCTTAAATGATAAGTGAATAGTCTTGAGTATCGTGAATAGTCTTGAGTATCGTGAATAGTAACTCAAACACCAAAAGATAGAAATTCCACAAAAAACATCTTCACGCTTCGTGAATAGTACTTTCGTGAATAGTAACTAAGTGAATAGTAACTCATGAATAGTAACTTCGTGAATAGTAACTCATGAATAGTAATCCAGAACATGAAAAAAAGTTCCAAATTTGATAAAAAGTTCAACCGATATTTGACGTAATGATATTGAAGAAATAATATCATCGAGAAGAAAATAACATCCACTTACCTCGAAAAGCGATCTTACAGTTGAAACAGGATATAGTCTTTGAAGGGAACTTGCCTTGAATCTAACAATACTCAAAGTATACTCAAAATACTCACAAGAATAAACTCGATAATATAGAGAGAAAGAAAAAAACTGTTTACGGTGTGATTTTCAATTCTAACTTAGCCCTCTATTTATAGGAAAATGTTAGCCTTGCAAAAAGCGAGACTTAACTATGACACTGATGGCTTTACACTTCTTATTCCACCCACAAAAATCAGCCATCTTCTTCAACAACCAAAGTGGGGCCCACTCAATTCTAAATTTTCCACGAAACCTAATTTAGAATCGATTACCTCTTAAAATTCATAACAAATCATCGTTCATTTTAACGGTTCAAAATTTGTGGACATATACTCAACTTATATATATATAACATATCCAAAAATTACAACGATCAACGATCGGATTAAATATTATAACTCACATGATAAAAAAAACGTAATAACAACGATTTGATCTTTTAATACCTCGATCAGAATAAATACAAATAAAACATCTCGACATTAATTCCTTCATTAATAACCACATAAATAAATCCATCATTTATATTCATATAAAATAAATATTTCATTATCATATAAATCGATAATTAATTATTCACAAATAATATTATAGAATCACATTTATAATGACGAGTAGTTCCCGGGAAGGGGCTTTCGATAAAATTTCTCCTTCTTGGCGCGCAATTAGGTGACCAAACCTCTCCTTGTGAGAACTTTCTAGACATTGCCAATAATCTTTATCTAATAATATTATTCAATAATATGAATTATTGATCGATAATGGAAATCTTGTGCGATGACAATTATTGAACAATAATAATATAAAATTTCAGCGTAGCAATTATTGAATCGATAAAATAAAATATTGAGCGATAATTCTTTGTAATAATTATTGAGTAGTGCCTTCTTATGTAAGGATCGATAATTCAAAAAATCTTTGTGTAAAAAGCTGGTGTATTCTTTGTGCTGAAAACACGCGTATTCTTATATTTTAACCATAAGAATATTCCAGCGATGTTACTTGATAGCTTGATTACTGTAGTTATTTATAAAAACTTAATTTTGTCGTTTTCTTCATCAAGCGATTATTACATTATGGGGCCCACAAATAGGCTGCGCCAGTCGTCGAATATTCTCAAAATAATAGCGAAGAAAAAGAATATTCCACGACGAATATTCCCAAAAATAATGAATACTTTATACCCCTTGCGTATTTTGAAAAAAATTTCATATATCACCCTTAACTTTAACTTTTATCAATTTAACCATTTTGAATGAATAGAAAAATTGAATACTTTATTTCATAATTTAATAAAATATTTTGTCGTTTTCTCGAATCCGATAATAATTATTACGTTAGGGTCCACTGATGATTGAGTAGTTATTTAATATTCCCTGCTAAACCGAATATTCCCCACCAATCGACTATAATATAACCACTTGCATATTTTGCAAAATTTATAAATATTACCCACAACTATAACATTATATCAAATTATTCCATAATATTCAAAAATAATATTTATAGAAAATTCATCTTTATTTATAAAAGCTGGGGTCTTACATTTACCATCTTCCATACATGATGATTTAAGATTTTGAACACCACATGGTCCATGTACCATGCAAGTTTTAACTGTTTCATATAGAAGTGGATCAGAAATTAGATCGGGGAATTCGGCACACACAGCTCGATTTACCTGTTCACGTGTTCGTATTTTATCAGACCCTTGAAGAAATATTAGCAAATGCATGTGCGACAACCCACACTTTTGGAATTCAATCGTGAAAACATGTGCCACCTTTGCACCAAATACTTTCTTCTTATCAATTTCCATCATCAAAGCTCGTCAGCTCAATTCAAATCGCGGGCCACCAAGTGCAGGCGGTCGATTGGCGTTTGATGTGGTAACGATTCATCTTTATCTCGGGCCAATTCAGTTTGCGGTCATAGTTAAGAAAATATCAAGGTGTTGGTTATCTTTGAGAGTTATGGCCATAGAATCTTGGAAGATTTCAAACATTTGCCTTGGACTCCCAGAAAAAGAAGAAGGCAAAACTACTCGTTTACCAACTTGATTAACCTCTAACACATCAGGAACTACCTCGACCAGATCTTGGTATAGATCAGATCGTAATTTTTGTTGGTTGAGCCTATAATATGTTAATCGGTTCTGCTCTGTTGCCGCCCATGCATCTACAACAAACTCTTGAAATAATCTTCCACTCCTCAAGATAGTTGAATACTAAGTAGGTCTTTCAAACAAACGATAACCATAATATTGCAATTGCGTAAGTCTTTTTGATGAAGCTTTACCTTGATTGACATCCCACTGCTTAAAATCGGATTCTCATTCAAGCTCACCATACGGAAACAACAATACGTAATGTAGTGGTAAATAAGCTGGATGACATTCATTTATCTGCATCAACTGGTCACTCCTCTTAACCGTAATAATAATATCCTCATCGCGAAGAATTCAAAGACCATCTCCGGGTAATATAATGAACAACCTCCTCCGACGTGGGTAAATTATGAGTTCGACGGTCTTTTGCTGCACTATAATGAAGGTATACTGGGATGTCGCGATTGTTCAAATGTTCCATGCTTAAAATTGCAGCTACATGTCTAAACTTACTCGAAAATGAGTTGTATCTCAAAAGACTATCCTGGATTGTTCGTAGGACATCCTCTCGCAGCTTCGGGTTTCTCCGAGAACGATATTCTAAAGCAACTGCGGCATCGTGAATGTATAACTGTGCATATACTGGATCTTGACCGGCTAGAGGTTGTAGTAACCCTGTTCGATGTCGCAATTCCCCATGGATTGTAAATGCGTTGGGACCCCTACCAGGAACCACTCTATCATCCATATGTACACCTAAGCTCGTAAAAGCATTAGGCGCGTTATGCGGTCGGGTATAACCCGAAAAGACTTTGACTGATCATCATTGCCATCATATAGTGATTGAATTTCTGGAGGAGGCATTAATAGTTGTGGAAGTCGAATCTTTCCTTGCAAACAACATGTTCCGAAGAAAGGGCGGTCAACAGATGAATTCGATAACTTTTCGACTTTCCAATGCAATCTTTGAAACGATGAGGACACTTTATATATTCATTTTATCGAGGTAGTGTCTTCCTAAAATAGGATGTGGCGGAGGGCTATATTTGTAGGCAATGCCTCCTCTTTGTCTGCAAGCTTCATCAATAATGGCCGAATAATTGGTAATAACCTAGAAAATAAATGAACTTGTTTCAAATAGTTCACATATATCGTAACACTCCTTATGGTATATAGTTATAAATAATGTGCATTGCACTAACCCCAAAGTTGGTGATGTAGGCATGGAAGATGATATAATGTTACGGGAGTCATGTACATGCTTTATATTATTTGGTGGAAGGAGGATTTCTGCACCCATTGAATTTGAGTTGGTTGAATGTAACCCTTGAGGTGGTAAAATCGGAACGGGAGGAATTCAATTAGAATTCGATGGCGCAGGTTTTAACAACGACGGATCATGATAAAAATGATTCTTGATCGCGATACAATCCTGTTCATAAGCTGCGCGTTGGGATGGCCTGGGGATCAAACCAGGGAAAAATCTTGGTTGAAATGGATATGGTTGAGATTGTATTATTTTTGCTTGCTTCTCTTTTCACGACGCAAAGCGCTTAAAGCAATATGTATTGAATAGCATCACCATTATCCCTTTCTCGCTTTTTTACGTCGAGGAATTGGAGCTTCGTCGAGGATATTTTATTGGATCCCTACAAATAACAATAGATATCTAAGTGTAAAGAGAAGAAGTCGTAGTGTTTTTTGAGCCAAAAATAATGTTTTCTATTTATTCGGATTAGGGTGCATATATTGATTTGCTTGGTTTTGTATTTACATACAAAGCGCTATCTGATATGTTTTTTTTGCCTTTTCGTAAAGGATATTATTATTGAAACCCTAAAAGATGTATAATTATAAACCTAAGAAGGCATAGTTTCGTTAATAAATTATCATCTTTGCTTCATCATCTTTGCTTCAAGTACTAAAGCATCTTTGCTTCAAGTACTAAAGCACCACACTTGACTATGATAAGTCTAGTACCAGTGTCGTTAATAAATTAGGTTCAAATATTTTGTTTAAATGACTTTGTGTAACAAATATTTATAACTACTAACGTAAATGTCTGGAATATTGTATACTTACCACATTCAAATTGGGGGGTTGATTTTCTTTTTCTTTTCCTTTTTGAAACTCCTTCCCTTTTTCCTTTGCTCGATGTTTTCTTAGATTTTCCTGACAGCGTATAAATATAAGATGTTTTGTCTTGGAAAATAAAGTATGAGCTTAAGAAAAGAAAAAGTAATCTTATCTTGCCTTACGCATCATATTCAATTCAGATTCTTCTCGAATGATAATGTCAATATTCTTTTTTCGATAACGCTCTCTCTATTAAAGAAAGGAAAAAAGAAGGTTAAATATAGAAAGTATAAAAAAAAGCTATTAAATTGCAAGTTTGCTATAAAAGAAGAAAATAATTTTACCGTGCATTGCAAATTATAATCCTCCTGTCCCAAATTGAAAGACACGTTAAAAATTTCAAAAAGGAATATTAATTGTTCAATTTTCATTAAGTCTGAAAAAGGAACTTACATATCCAAACACAGTATAAGAAGGTGGTCCCGTGGGCAGGGTGACCTCATGATTCATATTCGCTATTGAAAAAATGTATTAGTGTGAAACGAATCAAATTAAGTGATGAAAGAATATTCTTATTAATAATTAAATCTATCACAACTAAAATAATATTTCACATTCAAAATAATAATAATTCACAATATTTAACTACGAATTGATTGTTTTAAAAAGAAGTTAAATGATTGTTTAAAATAGAATAAATGTGTAATGAAAAAAGAAGAAGTTAATTTTCAATAAAGTGCGATTGTCATTTTAAAGGGAGGTAGTAATAACAACTAATAAAATACGGTTACTTAATATGTAGGAGTATTAGATATTAAACTTATCAAGTACTTATGCAAATGAGAGACATTAATTTAAAAGGATCTTACACACTACAAAATTTGGCCCCAATTTTCATACTATCATAATCTAAATAATAATTTTTAACCAAACATTACCAGAATCGGGGGAAAAAACTCTAGGAAAGAAAGAATGTACACAATTGCAACTGAATACGAACACATGTGTGTGTGTATACAATAATATAGTCATGAATTACAGAGCTCAAACAACAGCCCAACATTGACGCACAAACAATCTAAAGCTAGTCCTTCTACATGGACATGTTTACTGGACCAAAATATTCAATACAGTCTATCTACTAATGCAACAATAGTTGGTGTCTAATGAACTAAAATTTTCCTCTTTCCATGTAAAATAGTTAATAATTCTACTACTCATTATTAGTTATTTTTTGACAAAATTCATATGCTATTATTAGTTAATGGAATGGACATATTATGTGTGTCTTGTGTGTTAATCAAACATATTAGTGCAAAGAGGCGATACCAACCCAATATCTCGAACTCTTTCATGTCTTTGATTAAACCTCGATAAATAGTCATTATAGAAAGGGGAAAAAAGATCAAGAATATAATTTAAAATGTGTACATGATTATCTTTGATATTAAAGGATATATTCCAAAGAAAAAAGTTTTGGATCAATCGAACTAAAACCAATTGAATGTATGTATCAAGAATATATTTCATATGCATGTATCATTAATTCACTATAGTCTATAGACAATAAAAAATGTCCAAACAACTAAATATTATAATAATTTAAAAGTCGAGGATATACTAAATAAATTAACAAAAAATTAAAAGTCACTCTAAATACACCCATATTAAACTCAAAACTCTGCAACAATTCTTTTCTCTCAGAAACCCCAGATACCAACAATTTAAAAACAATATTGAAAGGCGTGATCTCTTTTTTCCCTACCCTTTGCCTTAAGTAATTTTATTTTCCACATCTTTGATCCATGTGTTATTAAATTTTGAATATTGAATAAAGGACACATTAACTTATCGTGGAATATTTGAGGGACATTCTATGTTTGCCTTATTTGGGGACGGTTTTAACCCTTCCGATCGAGAGCTCAAAAGAGACCCCAAATTTCATTCATCCCATTCTTATTCTTTGCTTGGTATACACTTCACCGCCATCAAGCAAGCACTCTTTCCCTCCCGCTGTGGTCACTTTGAGGTCTTGTTTAATTTAGTTCATATACCAAATTGCAACAAACTTTATATATGTTGTATATCATATGTAAGATCTGTAATTAGAAGGTATAACCACTCTATTTCGATTCTCTGGCTACTCAAAATAGTGGCCAAAGATTGCTTGACATATAAAAATCCCTCTTCTGGTTTTAGCTTAAAAAATTTGTTTTCGTTTCCATTTAATATGTCAAAACACCTCTTGTGACGACCCCAAAATAGGTCCATTCCATCCAACCCATTCCGAATCTTTATATGAGTACGAAAAACAACTACAACTTTATTACAACAATTGTCAGTGCAAAATACAACAACACATATGATGTGAGTTTGATACAAATATATATACCAATTGTAGACGTCACAATGACACCTTACATAAAGGTATAGTCAAAACTATTTTAGAAATTAGAATCTTTGGGAAGTGCTCAAGAAACCTTCGTACATGGGAGGCCATACTTTTTAGGTTATGGTAGATATCATATGGCCACGAATTATCCTTGGTTGACCTATAGACCCCCCGAAAAATGAGAAGATTACTTATCATATTCTTCCCAATGGTGAGTCTTCTCTTGACATATCATTATCTCCACTTGTCTCTAATTGGGTATTATACTCCAAACAAACACCAATATTATATAGGTAGTGCTTGTAAATATACTCGGCAAGTGGATGAAAGCAACCATGTCTTATGATAACACGAGGTTTGTATGTCATTAGACATCTTGTATGATAGTGGCAAAACACCCTTCCAAAGTTTTCACTCACCCTCAACATCTATAGACCACCATTCTATTCCTCGCTATCCCCAGCTCGACCCGGCTACACTTTTATTACACGAAAAGAATTGTGAAACAAAAGGGTGAAACCTGACTAGCTCGATAAAGAATATTATGACTAAAGATAAATAAATTATCAATAGTCTTCATCGATGTAAATCGAGATTTAGAACATATGGTAGATGATAAAACTTTTCAACCATAGTTGCGGTGAATGAAGCGATCCATTAGAAGAGTCGAATAGACCATAAAATCTATTATCTTCTCCATGTTAAAAGTCCACCAACAATATTTTATCCTGTAACATCAATCAGCAGTTCATTTCCACAATCATATGAATAACTTCATTATCATAATTGTGATTCTAAATTCCTCTTCTCATCCGGGATGAAGATAATTTTCATCACTGTCTTTTACACGAAACATCAAATATCATGGTTATACCAAATCACGATTCTTGTTCATAATCATACTAATAAATTCATCTTTGCACTACGGGTCGAAGATATTCATCAACAGATTCATCTTTACACTACATCTTAAAGATATTCAACAACAGTCATCATCATTGCATTACGAGCCAAAGATATTCATCAATAATTCATCTTTGCACTCTGGTAAAAGATATATTCAACAACAGGTCATCTTTGCATTCTGAGCAAAGATATTCATCAATAATTCATCTTTGCACTTTCTGAGCTAAGATATTCATCAACAAGTCATCTTTTGCACTTTCTGAGCGAAAGATATTCATATATCGAAGAAATACATAATCATTTCGAAAGTTATATAACAATAATTATAACCATGTTGATCGATTCACCTTTGCACTTAAGCTAAAAATATTCAATTGTAAATTCAATGGTCGTGATCATACTAGTCAACAATTCAACTTTTGCACTCTTGGCGAAGAGAACCTATAGTAACGATCGTACCATAATCTACCCATCTTTACACTCAGTCGAAGAAAATATCATCATTAGGGTTATAAGAATGTTATATAAAAACATATAATCAAAACATGGTTTTAATTTCAAAAGTAAGATTCATAAATCAACGATAATTTGGTGGAAAAAAACCGATTTATGCGTGAATAGTACCCGTGTTAAATACATAAAATGCAGGTATCGTGTGCGTAAATAACCTCGACACGAAAAGATAAAGTTTAATAATAAAATTCATATCCATATTTATAACACCTTAATCCAAATGTTATAAATCACTTAGAAATCTCATAATCTAATATTATTAATATTATAATAATATTTTAATCATTTCTTAAACTTATAAACAATTTAATTAAATTGTTTACACTTTAATAATTAATGCATTTAATCATCAAAAATGCCAAACTCATAAGATTTCATCATCATTAACCAAAACCCTCATAAAAATCTGCATATACCTCATATATGATTCTCAAGCCAATAAATCATATTTTCCAATTTTCTTACTTCACATAACATATTTAATTTATTTACTCATAACTAGAACATTTTCATGAAAAATACCAAATCAGTTCCAAAATATTTCTTTTACGGGATTTAGCATAACATAGTCCCATATTGAACATATATTTTTCTCAAAATTTTAAAAATTCATTTACTATTTTTCATATGGCCAAAACCACCGAATATTTAAATATTTATCATAAATTATACTTTTATCCAAAAATTCTGAAATTTACACGGTATCTTGATATTATATAGATGTACTCCCAATAAAAATTTCATCAATTTTGGAGTTAATCACAAGGAGTTATAAATAGTTACTTTTAAAATAGTCTTTTCTCAAAAATCATAACTCTAATCTATACATCCAAAAATCGCCATTTTGGACACAATCTAAAAACTCATCAAAATATCATTTCAAATTTTTCCAGAATTTTTGAAGGTTCAGAAAAATTTTGAAACTAAAAACATAATAACCACTAAAATCCTTCTTATCCCTTACCTCAAAAAGCGTCTTTAATTTAGAATAACATTTGAAACGAACTTTTACACCGTATAGCAACACTCAAAGTATACTCAAAATACTCACAAGAATACGCTCGATAATATAGAGAGAAAACTTGATTTTACGGTGTGATTTTCATTTCTAACCTAAGCACCTATTTATAGGAAATCTTTAGAACACCAAAGCGAAAATTGAATATAATATTAATATAATATATACAAATTTTCCTTAGGCCACCTTTTGGTCAAAACTTCAGCCACACATGTTAATGATGTCCAAAAAAAACAAAAAAACGTTTTCAACAAAAATAATTTAAACTTCAAAATTCAATTCACACAATTAGATATCACAAAACTTCAATAATTCATAATAAATAGCTCTTTTATCGGAAAAATTGAATCTCATAAATTTTTTATAGGAAATTCAATTCTCTACAACTTTGAAGAAAAGTTTTCCAAATTCCAAATGAAATTAACCAAAATCCACAAGCAGAGCGATTTTATAAAGTATAATCAAATTTCGGTCGATAAATGGGGTCCACCAACATGTTTAACATGTTTTAAACATTTATTACAACAAAATACTCTTCCTCCTCGTATACTCATATATCCCACATTCGTTGTAAAAATATCACCATTATTATATTATTAAAATATAATAATATATTTAAATGAATTATTTTATCGAGAAAAAGATAAAATTTCAATTTTCAACAATTGTCACATTAAAATTTTTCTCCATCTATATCCACATAAAATAAATATTTTCTCATCATATGAATCAATAATTAATTATTCACAAATAATATTACATAATCACAATATTATGATAATCGGGTTTAGGGAAGAGGGGCTTTCGATAAAATTTCTCTTCTTGGCTTTGCCTTGATTAGGTGACCAAACCTCTCCTTAGAAACAGAACTTTCTAGGCATTGCCAATAATGTTATCCAATAATATTATTCGAGATAATATGAATTATTGCTCAGATAATGGAAATTCTTGTCTTAGTGACAATTATTGAAAACAATAATAATATAAAATATCAACGTAGCAATTATTGAATCAATAAAATAAAATATTGAGCATTAATTCTTGTAACAATTATTGAGTAATGCCTTCTTACGAAAAAAATTTATCACGCTTCATGAATAGTACTCGTGAATAGTAACTTCGTGAATAAGAACTTCGTGAATAGTAACTTCATGAATAATAACTTCGTGAATAGTAACTCGTGAATAGTAACTCATGAATAGTAACTCATGAATAGTAATTAAAAAAAATTGAATACTTTTATTTCATAAAATTCGGGGTCTTACACCTCTCCTCATATTATATAGGATGTACATATATAACCCCAACTTTAATTCCCTCTAGAATTATCTTTTTAGCCAAAACATTCCACTTGGGACTTTTAACAAACATATGGTGTCGGTACAGTCCACTTGGTACAGGTTAGGATTTTTATCGATGAGCTAGTCAAAACAATAACCACAAATCACTCAGAGACCCTAGAATACAAATGCAAACACAATATCTGAACAAAAAGAAAGACCCATTCAAATATCTTTTAAACTTTCTATCGAGAAAGGTTATCTAGCTTTCTTGAGTAATAATTTTATCTACTTTACATATTTTGAGCGATGGCTACCACACGTTCTTTGAGGCTTTGCGAGTTCAAATAGAAGTTCGATGAAAGGCTGCGTGATTGACCAACCTGAGGTTAGTTTTCTTGGGTGTCCATTCAAATTAAGCACCTTGTACTTTTTACTTTAGCCATTTCAATCGCTTCTACAGGTTTCTGCTGTAAGATTTTACCTCATAATTTAAGTGGTTTGTATGGGTAAATTTTGATTACAAAGTCTCAATAACTTTTGGTCATTTGTTTGACCAAATAGTAATGCAACTTGACTTTTAGAAAAGATGGTGAAATCAGAAAGTTCCAATATATACTGAATACCTATGTCTTACGAGTTTTAGTTACAATAAGGATTCTATCAGAGTAGATGTTTTATCTTGCACTTAAAATGTCTAAACTATAAAATTAAATTCTATGGAAAACCCAACTTTAAAAAGAAAATAGAA
Organism: Panax quinquefolius; assembly: GCA_020205615.1. Taxonomy (NCBI): domain Eukaryota; kingdom Viridiplantae; phylum Streptophyta; class Magnoliopsida; order Apiales; family Araliaceae; genus Panax; species Panax quinquefolius. The sequence continues at coordinate 13,760,806 of CM035169.1, read as the reverse complement.
GATGATATGGAAAACCCACCTTTAAAAAGAAAACCTCCTATGTTGTACCTAATGGCTATCACCGACATCATTATCTATGCCATTTTATGTAATAAGGGTTTTATATATTGCTAGTAGGTAGAAATATCCTTTTGACTTGACCCTTTTTAGACCACAATATAATTTGACGATGAACTAACAAAGGGTAACCTCCCTGAGATTGTAAATTAACCACAAAAACCTCATTAGAGTTCTATCATCTCCAATCAAAAGTGTGGTTAATAAAAGCTTGGTTTACTTCTAGGCTATTAGACCGAAATTCATTTACCAATATTTCGATGCAAAGTAAAAAATGAATTCATAACATGGCTAATTATAAAAGAATAATGTGTTAACTGAGCCACCTGCAAGTACAATCACACAACACACACATGCCCAATTTTTACCTTCTCCTTTTTATAGTGTTTATACGTAATTTTTTGTATATAATTTATTTTATAAACATCTCATAGAAGATATGCCCATAGATGCACAAAAGATTATTTGTGCATAGTTAAAATAGATTAAACAAAACCTCCCGCTATTTTACCTGTTGATACATTGCAAAATCACAATTAACCCAAATCATTACAAAAATAACTCAACTTCAAGATCATAGCCTTTTTACTAAGAAAATAGTACCTCCCTCTAATTTACCTCTTAAAACACTTCAATATACAATAAACCCAAATCATGGAAATCAAATTTCAGCTTCTATTTCTTCAGAAAACTCCTAAACTTCACCCAACCACAAAAACCCAAAAGTATATTTTAAGACCATGGACTTTCTTCAGGTTCCAAGTTAACTTTTCTTATTAAAGCATCTAAACAGAACAATAGAAGGAATTCTTATGAACTCGCTTCTGTAAATGAATAGAGTAATTAGGCTTATCATATAATTATTGGAGAATCAGATGATCAAGCTAAAAGTGAATTTCATCACATAAAAATTCTGCAAGGTTATACCTTTATCAGAGAATTGCAGGAAATGGGTTGTTTTGCTTCCGTCCCTAAGAATCTCCTCAATTTCCTTGTAATAAGACATCTTGGGATCACTTCTTTGTAGCTTGCTTATATTTTTGAACTCCTTCACAAATTCCTCCACTTGTCGATTTACATAGTATACTTCATGAACGATCGAACCCTTTTCCCTCATTTTGGCGAAATCTGGTCCCACAGTGCTTGTTGGATTTCAAAGTGTTGAAGAGAGTCAATTTCACGGAGGCCGGTGAGAGTTCTGTCTCTTCTTGGACCCATGTTTCACTTTGTTTCTTGAGGGCCTTGGGGTTTTCTCGCCATGCATTTTCTCGTCGATAATCATCAATTTGCTCCATGGAATTATTGTTGGTAGAAGAGGAAGAAAAACCCAGGAATTCCTTTGTAGAAATCATCGTCCGATTTGTTCTTCTTTGTAGAAATCGATGGGTTGAGGTTTAGATTGAAAAGGGTTTTGAATTCCTTATGGGTTTGAACAGGGTTTTGAATTGTTGGTTTTTTCCCTCGTGTTTTGTTTCTCTCTTTTTCCTTTCTTTCAGGCAATTTCTCTTTCTAACGTGTGTATGCTACGGTTCTTTTTGAAAGTAATAGTATTAGTGAAGTTATTTGATTTCAGTCCATGGTTAGATTCAATGGTTAGATTTATCCCAAAGATTTAACAATTCAGATCTTTTAATAACTTTGAGCGGAAAATTATGTTTGTTCAAAAACAATCCTATTTTGAATAGATAGATTCTGAGATAGTATAAAATTAATTTTGATTAATTAATTAATACATTATAGAATAGTATTAGTAATTTTTGTTGTTGTTGTTGTAATTTTCAAGAAAAACTAAAGGCAGGTAGTTAGTACCATTCGTTATGATTGGCAAATCTTTTCTCCTGTCATTTGTACGTACCTTGGATAGATTAGTGGATACCCTCCCTCTCCCTAACTTGCGCATTGGAAACAGGCCCTTCCTACCCCCTACTCCCTACTCAAAAATAAAATAAGAATTAATACAACCGATCGATGCAATTCTTTCCTTTATAATTACTAACAAATTAATGTCATTTTTAATAAAATATAGTACTAAGTATTACATAGCTGTTGGGTCATGAAACTTTTACTATTGAGTCAGATCGAATGGGTTCCTCTCTTAGACCGTAATATATTATATCTTTTGGACTGAATAGATTGGGTCGATTTATTTGATTATGTTATTGGGTCATTTTGGTTGGATCCAGTTAGATGGATCACCCTTATAATTGGGTTTAGTTGTTGGACTGATCCATTTAGTAACTAAATATCCATCTTTGACCGGTAATGATGAAAAAGCATGATAGTTGACTGTTTTACCTGCAAATCATTAATGTGGATGAGATTATTTTCGACCGACGGTAAAAAATAGTGGCCAAAGGTGGTGGATGAAATTTGCGTCGATCGAGATTATCGTAAATAAGGGGTTGTGTCGACGATAGTGGTTGTACGATGGCCCAGGTTTTGAGATGTATATGAGACAACGATCACACAAGGAAAAAGGCAACAACATTCAACCAAACTATTATCTCTCTCAATACACTAGACATTTTATTCCTCCGTTGTTAACCTCATGATCACCGACATCGACTCACGCCCGGAAGCTATCCCCGACAATTCAAGCCGTCGAGCTTTTAGTGTTGACATTGTTGAATCACGAGGATGATATCGAGATCGTTTTGGTGATTGGAACGTGAGAAAATATCTGAGACATTAACAATAGCTATATATAAATAATAAAAAAGAAGTTAAAAAACGTATTTGCATATGTTATATATATATATATATATATATATATATATATATATATATATATATATACTACTACTACATAATTTTGTGCCTTCATATATAAAACATCATCTATCAATATATGGATTATCTATCATCTCCAATCTCTAGCTATAATCTTGCTCGATCGCGAGTTTTCATATTAATAAGAGGTTTTATGCATCTAGTTAATAAGTTATATATACAAATATGCATGCATGCAGAAAAGTGAATTTAATTACATATATACTCCACTCATTTATACTTTAATTAATTAATTCTCTGATCAATATATATGACATAAAATCATAATCTTTTCTTTTTTAATAATACTTTATTGACTAAAAGATATATTGAATACTAAAAAATTGATACTTCCTCCGTTCCAGGATAAAAGTTCTGGTGGACTTTTCACGCATATTAAGAAGATGAACGAAATGACAAAATTATCCATAATAATGTAATTAATTAAATATGGAGAGAGAATTAGAATAAGAAAAATATGAGATATTTAATGTTACGGGTATAATAGGAAAATATGTGTAAAAATTTGGTTATTAAAGGAAAATGGACATTTAACATGGAACTACCCAAAATAATAATAAGGACTTTTATCATGGGACGTAGGGAGCATTAAATAATGTGGTTGGTTATCACTATATATTAATTAGACATATATATTCATGTATGATGAATTATTAACTAATTACAATTTAACACGTCTTTTGCAAGTTATTTTTTGTAATATTCTTTTGTAAATACGTGCATGTGTGCAACATTTGAAAACCCATCTTTCCCACGTCTTATGATCTTGAATTCGAGATCGAAGAGTTTGAACTTTTCGAACGAATATGCATGATTCGAGTATGAATAGAAAATTATAATTTGATCAGGTGGTTCGAATATATAATTTATTAAAATTTAAATTTAAATATTTATATTTAAAAATTCGGCCTTAAATCTTTAATCGTTCTACAACGTTTTTGTTTTTTTAGTTCTTATTTCTCTCTCTCTCTCGCCATCTCTCTCATTTGTGAATATAAATGTCCAATATATGTTCAACTTAAGAATCAAGTCAATAAATTATTCAGCCTTGAAAATGAATGTTAATTATGTTGTTGCTGCCATAACACATGTTCAGTTCAGAGGATCTGTAACCCTAATACTCCTAGCTATATATAAGAGGTGACCATATCAGCAAGTCGCGGAGACATCACCTTTCAACACACAGAAGTTACATTTCACTGACCAAAACACTCACTTTCTTTCTTTTCTCCTCTCTATTTGAAAAGGAAACGTACTTTTCCTTTTCTCATGAATGTATTTGAAAGTTTATAATTAGTTCCCTTTCTTCTTTAATTAATTAATTAATTCACGGACCCTAAACCCAACAGTTTGGCATAAATGACTGTAATTTGACCCACTTTTGAAGATTTGAGGCAAGTGCATATATATATATATATATATATATAACTTATATATTGTCTAAATCAAGTGCTCTAATTAAGAAACTTGGAGTATTTTCTTAACATGAAAATTAAACAGAAGGAAAGAAAAGGCAAAGGAAATGAAAAACTGTACATATATCTGGTTACTTAAGTTCAAAGTAAAAAACTGCCATATATATAATATAGCTTACAAATTAAGAGATAACAAGCCATTAGAATAGGCATATAATAACCCTAATTAGGAAATACTTAATTACTAGTTACATATATTCTTATCTAATTAAGTAATTAAACATCATCATATATTGTGGTCATCATTCAAATGTTGTGCTTAATTTATAGCAAATTAGGGTTGAAGATGCCGAAATATATATTTAGCAAAACTGATCAGTTGGCCTGCTGCCGGTGATGTAGGAGTTAAGGCTGAGCTCAAGGGAAGCACGGTCTGAACCGTTGATGTCGAATTGATACCAGCCACTAGTGTAGTAATGGCCGTTTGATGTCTCAGGCTTATTATTATTGCAGCTGAAGCCAGAGGAATACTCCTCTCCATGCATGGGGAATAGAGGCAGAGTTTCAATCTCCCTGCAGGCCTGATTATCATCTTCTTCTTCATCTTCTTCTTCTAGGGTTTCATGATCATCAACAGCATTTATCTTGCCAAGGAAAGGGTATGCACATGGTACAGAAATATTTTGGCCTATTGATGCGCCACTACTGTTTTGATCTTTTGGTGATATTGAACAATCCTTTTTACAAAAAAAGAAGAGGATATTAGGAAAATACACATGCACAGAGATGCTTATATATAATTTTTTATTTTAAATTCTGGTTCTTAAAATAATTTCATGAAATGGGGTAGCTGATAATTATTGAAGTTCAAATACCAAATTAATGTTCACGACCCTAATTTTGCCACAAGAAATTTTAAATATTTCTTCTTTATTTGACATATGATCTTAACAAATTAATCAAGGACCCAAATTTATTAGTTTCAGCAGAAAAGTGTGAAGGTAGCTTGGTTTTGCCTGTTATTTGCCATTGTTGAAGGATGAAATTTTTAAACCTTCATTTTCAATATATATTTCCACTAGCTACTTTGATATATATATGTACATGCATGTCTGGAAACTGTTCTTACTGATCTGAATTATGAGCACAAAATCTTTTCATCCCACGAAATGCAAAGGTACGTCTGCAGAACTAGAAATGATATGTTGCAGAAAATTTAGGGCAAGTGTATAAAACCTCTTATGCTAACAATTAATTAGTAACTAGTTTAATTGAGTACATAATTAATATTATAGTTTTAATTAATTAGTTAATCATACCCTAAAACTCTGCTCCATGGCCACAGATCCGTAGCCATAGCTTTCCATCTGACCAACAGCAGCAAACACTCCAGGTGAAGAAGAAGAAGGACATGGAACCACCCCTGCAACTTTTTCACAAATTAATTAATCCCCTTTAATTTCTAAACACTTAAGCTGATCAAAACCCTAAAATACCACGACAAGTAGAGTCTACAGACACATATATGTACGTATATAAATATATAATGTATATGGAAAATAATTAAGGAGAAATTAAAACGATGGGAGGCTTACGTACGTACCGTTAGAAGGAGGGAAATTGTTGGTGTAAAGATTAATAGGAGGGTGATCAGCTTGATCAGATGATCTCCAATGAGCAGGATTCAGAGTATTAGTGTTATTATGATGATGATGATGCCTCTGGAAGGGGGGATTTGTATTATGATGAAGATGATCATATTGAGGAGCAGCATTAGTATTAGTAGCGACCGTGGTGAACCTCTTCTTCTGGCGTTCGCGAGCTTTGTGGTTCTGAAACCAATAGAAGACGTTCTTGCCTTCAATCTTGCCGTACTGGCGCAGGCGGGCGGAGATCCTCTGGATCTGATCAGTAGTGGGAGACCTAATTCCATTGTTGTAGTAGAGATCTTTCAGTATTCTTATCTGCTCACTCGTGGGAGTCCACCTTGTGCTGCTTTGCCTGCACATAAAACTACTGCCTCCCGCGCCCGCGCTTGCACCTGCTGCTTTCGTATTGTTATTACTCCCACCGTCTAATTCATTATTATGATTTGATTGTTGTTGACCTTCCATTATCACCCTCGATCAGTAATTTGTTAATTCTACCAGAAGAAGAAGAAGAACCCAAAGTTCAGTGCTTAATTGGCCGGTATAATATATATATATATTGAGAGGGCCGGTTTACATATACATATATATAAAGAGGTAATTTAATTATATAAGGGTAGGGGAATGAATGCACATGGAGGGGAGGGGGATAAATAAAAAGATTAAGAAACTAAGAAAGAAGGATATCAGAGAGATATCTGGGAGAGAAGGACTAGTGAAATTGACAGACAGACCTTTTTTGATGTTGATAAAAAAAAAGGGGAGGGACAAAAGAGGCACTAGAAATAAAGATGATCAGTTTTCTTGGATCAAAAGGCATCCACCTGACAATAACAATCTCTCTCTCTCTTTATATACGTGTCAGTGTCTGATCAGAGAGCTAGAGAGAAAGAAAGATCAGGAGTGAATTTATTATATATATATATATATATATATATATATATATTATGATCATATATATATTTGATGAAAAGATGGGAATAAAAGAATTGAAGAAAATTCTGCTGAATGAATGTTACAAGATGATCAGCATATATGTTGTTATTCATTGGAGGAGAAGTAGCAATTCTTTTAATGGAGTTTATTGATCTTAGATATATATATGTGTATATGCCCTTACAGCCCCTACTTACAACCTACGGTCAGGACTCAGGAGTCGTATATATATATATGGGTTAAATTGTAAAAGAATGACCTCCAACTACCGGATTCAGTTGTGAATTTTTTTGTTTGTTTCACATATTTTGTTTTAATTTTTAAAAGTACTCCAAAATGTCAGGAAATTCTAAAATTTGTCATTATTTTAATATCATTTTTCACTGTTGTATAAATTAACAAATTATTAATTCAAGGTGTAAATAAAAATATAAACTTAATATTTACAAATGAGGTTCTTTTTTAAAAACGTGTAGATCAGTTTAAACATTCTGAGTAATTCATATATATATATATATATATATATATATATATATAAAAATCTTAGTACGTAGTTGTGGAACGTAGTTCATAAATGTTTCCAAAACATCCATATTAATAAATGTCTTCTTCAAGAGTCAAGACTACTTATAAGGATCGATGATGATGGGAGGATAAACTACGAAATGAACAAATATGATGAAATCCTACTCAATAATTACTCAAATAATATGGAATTACTGAAATCATGACATAAGGATTCATGATATATATATATATATATATATATATATATATATATATCACCCTACGATTAAAATATCTCTTGTTGCACTACTTAACCCCAACTTTAAAAGAAAATAAGGAAAAACAAATTAAGACAGAGGCAAAGAGGTGATTCATTCATTCATCAAGTAAAAGTGAAAAAAGTAGAGAAGCTTTGGTGCCATCATGTCATGTCTGTGGTCCTTTCTTCAGCTATGGAGCACGCGCCCCGAATTAAATGCACGTACTTTCTATTAGTCTATTACTAGTATTTAATAGCGTCGAGAGTATGACGCGTGTATATATATATATATATATATATATATATATATATATATATATAATAGTCTTTTCAACGAACCTAACGCAATGAATTAAAGAATCTAACCGATTATAGCGATATTTTTTCCGCGTTATAACATGTAAAGCGGAATTTTTGTATCTTTATAACGATGGAAACAATCGTCATATAATTGTTATATTCTTGAGTTAATTCCTCCACTTCGTTTGAGAGAATCGAACTATGAGTATAACCAATGTTAGAAGGATAAGAAATTTTTTATAACAAATCTCAATCATCTATTTGCAGATCGAACGCATAATAAGGAGGATCTGGGTTCCACAATTTTATAGTAAGGATTCCGCAATTTAATAATACGGATTGGATGACGTTTAAAATACTCTCGTCAATCCACAGTTATTACTTTTGTATCTCATCTCATTTTCTGGAAGTATCAATTTAAAAGTAGAAGAATTCGATTTAAAGCTATTAAAATTTTCATTTCTTCTTTCATATTATTGTTTTTAGCGATTCATGTGATCTAGACTGATGTAAAACATGTATGGCTAAATAATTATATTGTATACCTTAGTTATTGTTTAGTCATGCATATATGTTTCTCGTCAACCTAGATCACATGAATCATTAAGAGCAATAATATGCAAGAAGAAATGATAATTTTAATAATTTTAAATCGAACACTTCTAGTTCCAGATCGCTACTGCCACTAAATGAGATGATCGAGATCCAAAAATATTAAACTACTCCCTATTATTAATGAAATTTAATTTTCTCTATTTATTATTTTGAAATAGTAAGGGTTGATTTGATTAATGTGGATAGTTATGGGTAAAATCATGAAATATTTCAAAATAAGCAGTGGTTATAAAATATTCATTGTTGTGGGGAATATTAGTTTGGTGGTGGAATATTAAATCTTTGTCGGGGAATATTAAATGCGGCGAAGTATTGACCGTATAATATGGGCCCCATGCTGAAGCGATTGGATGAAGAAAGCAACAAATATAAGTTGTTTAAAAATAACAGTAGTGGTTATTCTGAATTATCTTTGTTAAAATACTAAATTGGTTAAAAACACGATGGCACGCGGTATTGCACGATTATTGATTCTTACGTGAAGGCCTTTACTTCGATAATGGTTCTGATAATTCTTTATTCGATATTTTATTGATTTAATAATTCTTTGCGTTGATATTTTATATTCTTTGTTGTTTGATAATTGTCATTCTACGATATTTTTCATTATCGAAGCGATAATTCATATTATCTGAATAATATTATTAGATAACATTATTGGCGATGTCTAGAAAGTTACATCTACAGGAGGTTTGGTCACTAAATTGCGCGCGATGAGGAGAAATTCTTATTGGAAAGCCCCTAACTCTCAGGAGGAGCTGCACAGTTGTCGATATTGTGATTACGTAATATTATTTGTGAATAATTAATTATTGATTCATATGATGAGAAAATATTGATTTTATGTGGATATAGATGGAAAAATTTTTAATGTGACAATTGTTGAAAATTGAAATTTTATCTTTTTTACGATAAAATAATTCGTTTAAATATATTATTATATTTTAATAATATAATAATGGTGATATTTTACACTGAATGTGTGGGATATATGAGTATCTGAGGAGGAAGAGTATTTTTGTTGCAATAAATGTTTAAAACATATTAAACATGTAAATGGACCCCATTTATTGGTGAAATTTGATTATAGCTTTGTAAAATCGCTTGGTTTGTGGATTTGGTCAATTTCTGTTTGGAATTTGGAAAAACTTTCTTACGCAAAGTTGTAGAAATTGAATTTCCTATAAAAACTTCATGAGATTTAATTTTTGATGAAAGGGCTATTTATTATGAATTATTGAAGTTAAAAAACTCAAAATAATTTGATTTTGGAAGTTTAAAATATTTAAAATTAGAAAAACGTTTTTTTACTTTTTAGTAGAATGTGGCATGTGTTTGATGGCTGAAATCAGATTCTAGGTATGCGTAGGAAAAATTTATATATATATATATTATATTATTATATTAAATTTTACTTTTGGTGTTCTAGCGATTTCTATAAATAGGGTCTTGGGTTAGAATTGAAAATCACACGAAAGCTGAAGTTTTCTCTCTATATATTATCGGCGTATTCTTGTGAGTATTTTGAGTATACTTTGAGTATTGTTAGGCGGTCTGAGTCAGTCATGCTTTTTATATCAGGTGTTTTCGGTTAAAATCTTAATCTTTTCGAGGTAAGGGATGTTATTTTTTTTCGAATGATATTATTTCTTGATATCATTATCTTTGAAATATTGATTGAAACTTTTATCAAATTTGGAACTTTTTCATGTCGGGGTTCTTATTCATTTCTTATTCACGAGTTCTTATTCACGATTCTTATTCACGATTCTTATTCACGATTATTAAGCGTGAAGCGTGAAGATGTTTTTGGGAATTTCTATCTTTTGGTGTCGACCTTTATTCACGTATCGACCTTTATTCACGTATCTGACCTTTATTCATGAAAAAAAATTTTTTCTTTTTTTTGTCCAAAATATCTATTACGGATACTAGCTTTGATTGTATCCATGTTTTGATCATTCTTGAATTTTACACCACTATGATTATTTTTGAGGTATTTTTGGAACATGGATAAAACAAAATCTGAATCCTTAATCCTTAATCCTTGTCATTTTGTTTCCTTTGGATTCGTTTCTTTAAAAATATTTTCATCATCCTCGATCTTAAATGATGATATTATTGAATATCTTTGGCACATGTAGTGCAAAAGATGAATGATTTCTGAAGAATATCTTTGGCCGTAGTCTGAAAGATGAGCAGTGTTTAGATGAACATGACCAGTGATGAATATCTTTGGCTGTAGTGCAAAGATGAATATTTGATTCGGATATATATTGATTGATGTTCTGAGGGATAAAAGATGAGCGATGAACTTTTAAATTCATACATAGAAGATAGTAGTTTGCATTCTCTCTTAACTCTTACAATGAATTATTATTTCATTGCGAATATTGATTTAAAATTTGTTGTCTATTGTATTACATTAGATTTTTCCTGTTGAAGACTAACGATAATTTGTTGTATATTATCTTAGTCGTAATATTCTTTCTTGGGCTAGTTGAGCTCACCCTTTTCCTTTTTTTTCCATTTTTTTCTTCGGGGAGGCGAGAATATAGCGAGTGCAGTCGGGGTATGGAATGAAGGTTTTAGAAAGAGTTGTTTAGTAGTCCTCACCATTTTTGTAAAATAATGTATCGATAAATGTGATGAGGATTTATTTGAGTATAGATATTATACAGAAGATAATATTTGTATTCAAACTCACGATTTCTTTTTGTAATAATAAAGTTGTAGTTGTTTACATACCATGTATTGACAACTTTCGAATGGGTGATGTATACTATTTTGGGGCGTCGCGGTTAGTATCGAGCTTAGGGATATGATCTCTGGCGGAGATCGGGGAATAGAACTAGGAGGAGGGCAGAGTAAATCCTTATTTAGTGTGTCTACTACTAGCTTATTTGTTAGTTGAGTCGATATATATAAGGATATTATGTGATATATTGATTTCCTTAATTAACCCTTGTTTTATGATGATGTTTGAGAATGTCGTTGAGAATATTATGATGGAAATGAGGCCAGTGGAGCCTTTGTACTCTCACCAGCGAGGAGAGCGTGCAGCAATGGTGATGTTCCTCCTGTGAACAACACCATGCTGAAGAGATGATGAGCGAGGGATGTTTAGAAGCTTTTTGCGATTCATGCAAAATCGAATGAGAGAGACTTCGTGTTCAAAATCTGAGGAGAAATGATAGCAATTCACGGGTTGTCACGACCCAGCGAGTTCGAAGTTGGGACCACGAATTTAAGGAAAGCGGATCCGATCATGGGCGGAAACATGGGTCAACAAATTACGAAGATATTCGATGTCTTGGGATGCGGAGAGAAACGAAGGTTCCATTCGCCACCTTTATGTTAAAATGGCGGCGGCGAACTCTTTGGTGGGAGTGCGTGAAGCGTACCCATCCGTATGCGCTTCGGCGTGTCTTGGGAGAGCGTTTGAAACTATTTAATGACAAATACTTTCACGAAAGTGTTAAATCGTATGAAGGAAGTGGAGTTCATCATTAGAACAAAAAACAACATGGCGGTGTCTCGATCTGAGGCAAAGTTTGCGAGTTATCGGTTTTGCCTCATTTGGTGGAGAATGAGGAGCGTATGGCCTTGGATGTTTTTTAGAGGTTTGAAACGGCGTCGACGATATCTCATTTCTCATAAATTTTCTCTCTATTGAGGATGTTGTAAACAGGGCTCGATTATTAGGCGAGATAACGAGTATGTTCGTTGAGGACCATAACGAGGATCGTACGAGATAGCGATCAGCGAATAATGATAACCGGTGGAGAAAAGCAGAATGGACAAAAATGGTAACCACTACGGGTGGTAATCATAGCCGTGAAAATAGAAGAAGCGAGTCGGGAGGAGATTTTAAAGAGGAGATTTAACAACGACCATGTGAAGGCAGCGGTCTTGCGTGACAAGCCCGGTTCTAAGGGAGGAGAAACGACCACCGGTCGTATATCTAAAATCACGGAAAGAGAGGACATATCGGTCAAAGCGCCCTGACAGATTCAGGTATCTTATAATTGTGGAAAGGAAGGACATATAAACAAAGATTATGCGATGGCGAAACCTAGTTCAATGAGGGGCGGTGACTCGAAAAACATATCGAGAAAAAAGTCAAAGTCAGCGATTAGGGAAGGCGTTTGTTGTGGTTGGTCAAATCGAGAACCCAAGCGAGGTGATCACGGGTAAATTATTTATAAATTCTTGCGAAGTTTATACCTTACTTGATCTGGGTCTTACCCATTCATTTATCTCTCTGCGCATGTGCTCAGCGTTTAAACTTGACTCAGGAGAAATTAGACTTTGACTTTATCTGTGGAAACTCAGTTAGGAGAAACTTTCATCACATCCTTTGTTTATAAATCTTGTTTGATTCAAGTTGGCACCATCACCTTACACATTGACCTTATCTCTTTAAAGATACTTGCTTTTGATGTGATTTTAGGGATTGATTGGTTAACTACTCATCATTTACCAAAATTGATTGTTTTAAAAGGTTTGTTAGTTTTTTCATATTCTAACTTGACTTTTTATGCAATTCAACAACTAAACCATTAAAATCAATCAACATCATATCTAATCATAAAAATTATTCGTTTATTGAAAAGCGGATGTCGAAACTTTCTTAGCCCATGTTATGGATTTGAATAAAGACCGTCGAATTTGAATAATATTCTGTTGTTATTGACTTTCTGGCGTATTTCTGAAGAACTTCCGGTCTACCCCGAGCGTGAAGTTGAATTCTTTATTGATCTTGAACACAGTACAAGCCCATTTCTAAAACCCCATATCGAATGGCTCTATTGAACTTGAGGAGTTAAAGGTCAATTCTGAGGAATTGTTGGACATCGGTTTCATTAAATCTAGTACATCTCTCTTGGGGTGCTCTGTTTTATTTAAGTAAGAAGAAAGAGGCGGGGTATCGACTTTGTATTGACTATCGGGAATTGAACCATGTCACCATCGAGAATAGGTATCCTCTACCTCGTATTGATGACTTGTTTGACCGATTCTGAGGGCTGATTCTTTTTTCAAAAATCGATCTTAGTTACGGATATCATCGGTGAAGATTAGGCGAGAGGATATTCAAAGGCGCCTTTAGAACTTCGATGCGGGCATTATGAATTCTTAGTCGTATCTTTGGATGACTAAATGCTCTGCTTGACTTTCATGGATATGATGAGCCAAAGTATTCAAGGAATATTTGGATCGGTTTGTTGTTGTCTTTATTGATGACATCCTCGTATATTCAAAAAAGTCGTGAAGATCATGAGCACCATTTGAAATTTGGTACTCGAAGGCCGTGAAAACAAACTATATGCCAAATTGAAGAAATCGAGTTACGGCTTGAGGAAGTAGCATTCCTTGGGCGTGGTGTCGAAACATGGAGTATCTGTTGATCCGTGAAGATTGAAGCAATCTGAAGTTAGAACAAGCGAAATTCGGTGGTAAAATCGTAGCTTTTGGGCTTAGTTTGGTTATTATCGGAGATTAGTGGAAGGTTTTCTCGAATCGCTTCTCCATTAACTTCATTAACTTCGGAAGGATACAAAATTCGTTTGGAGCGAAGAATCGAGAAAAGAGTTTCGAGAGCTTAGAGGAGACTTATTTGGCTTTTGTTACAACAATACCATCTGGTTGGGATGGATTTGTTATCTCTGATGCTTGAGGAAAGGGTTAGGATGTGTTCTCATGCAGCGTGGGAAAGTCATAGCTTTATGCCTCGCGACAACTTAAAAAGTATGAGAGGAATTATCCTACTCGTGATCTAGAGTTAGCGGCCCGATCGTTTTATTGCTTAAAGATATGGAGCCTTATCTATATGGGGAGAAAGTGGAGATATATTGGACCATAAAAGCCTTAAATATTTCTTCACTCAAAAAGAACTCGACATCTGGCGGCGACGTTGGCTCGAGCTATTGAAGACTCTACGACCACACTATTGATACCATCTGGAAAAGCGAGCGTGGTAGTGGTGCGTTTGAGTAGAAGATCATATCTTGAGGAATGAGTGCGATGATGTCAAGTATCTGCGTAGAGCCAACTTTAATAGAAAAAGTTAAGGTTGCTCGAGCCCAGCAGGCAGGGTCGTCGTATGAAGAAAAAAGTCTGAAGGAGCTATTAGGAGCGAGAATTGATGAAGAAGGAATACTTGAGTCCACTCTGAACTTTGTGTTCTAACGACTCGATTTGAAGTCTGAAGATTATGATGGAGCACACGATACACCATTTGCAATCCATCACGGAAGTACTAAAATGTATCGTGATCTTGACATACATTTTGGTGGAACAATATGAAGAGAGATTGCAAAGTTTATCTCGATGTGTTTAACTTGTCGGCGTGTAAAGCGGAGCATCTAGTACCTAAGGGTCCGTTTGCAACCACTTGAGATTAGAAATGGAAGTGGGAACACATTACCATGGATTTAGATTCTGGGTCTTCTACGGTTTCTCGGGCATCAATCTTTATTTGGGTTATTGTTGATAGATTAACCAAATCTGCTCATTTTCTTGCCGTCTGGGAGACTTATTCCTTGAGCGTCTTGCTAGTATATATGCGTGAATGAGATTGTGAGGTTGCGTGGCATGCACTATCCATAGTTTGGATCGTGACCCAAGATTCACTTCAATTTTGGGTTAGCTTGCAAAAAGCTATGAGCGCAGTTTACGATTTAGTTGGCATACCATCCTCAAGCAGACGGACAATCGAGAAGGACTATTCAAACTCTTGAAGATTTATTAAGACTACGTGTCCTGAGACTTGAAGGCGGTTGGGATAAGTATTTACCATTGGTGGAATTCTCCTACAACAACGATTATCGAGCAAGTATAGGTGTGGCTCCATTTGAAGCATTATATGGGCGAAAGTGTAATTTCTCGATATGTTGGGATGAGGTGGGTGAAGCAACATTGTTGGGACCCGAGTTTGAAATGCGTTATGACTCTGAAAAGATCGAATGATTGACAAGCGCGTATACAAGCGGCACAAGATCGACAAAAGAGTTATCACGGATCTTCATCGAAAGGGCGTGGAATTTAGTGTAGGGGATCATGTATTGTTGCGAGTTGCTCCATGGAAGGAGTTCTGATTTGGGAAGAGAGAAAGCTCGATCCACGATTTATTGGTCCATTTCAAATTCTTGGCCAGAGTAGGAAATGTAGCTTTATAGACTTGCGTTACCTCAAAGTATGTCTCGTGTTCATAATGTGTTTCACATATCATACTTAAATAAATATGTGAAAGACCGAACCACGTTATAGAGTTAGAGCCAGGACGAGATAATAGAAGACTTAACGTATGAGGAGGTACTGTCGAGATCTTGGATAGGAAGGAGCATGTCTACTACTGCAAAGGTCATACCACAAGTTAAAGTTTTGTGGAGGAATCATCTTATAGAGAAATGACACAGGAATTGGAAGCGAAATGAAAGCGAGGTATCCTCACCTTTTGAAACACAGAATCGTCGTCGATTTAGAGGACGAAATTTCATAAGGAGGGAGGTTGTAAGACCCCACTTATTATTATTAATGAAATTTAATTTTCTCTATTTATTATTTTGAAATAGTAAGGGTTGATTTGATTAATGTGGATAGTTAAGGGTAAAATCATAAATATTTGAAAATAAGCAGTGGTTATAAAATATTCATTGTTGTGGGGAATATTAGTTTGGTGGAATAATATTAAATCTTGTCGGGGAATATTAAATGCGGACAAGCGATGACGACCGTGTATGGGCCCATGTGAGCGATTGGATGAAAAAGCGACAAATATAAGTTGTTTAAAAATAACTTGGCGTAGTTATTCTGATTATCTTTGTTAAAATACTAAATTGGTTAAAAAACGTTAGCTTACGGTATTGCACCAATTATTGATTCTTACGTGAAGAAGGCCTTTACTCGATAATGGTTCTGATAATTCTTTATTCGATATTTTATTGATTTAATAATTGTTGCGTTGATATTTTATATTCTTTGTTGTTTGATAATTGTCATTACACGTATTTTTTCATTATCGAAGCGATAATTCATATTATCTGAATAATATTATTAGATAACATTATTGGCGATGTCTAGAAAGTTACATACAAGGAGAGTTTGGTCACCTAATTGCTTGCGCTTGATGAGTAAGGAGAAATTCTTATTGGAAAAGCCTGCTCTCTGAGGCTGCACAGGTTGTCGATATTGTGATTACGTAATATTATTTGTGAATAATTAATTATTGATTCATATGATGAGAAAATATTGATTTTATGTGGATATAGATGGAAAAAATTTTAATGTGACAATTGTTGAAAATTGAAATTTTATCTTTTACGATAAAATAATTCATTTAAATATATTATTATATTTTAATAATATAATAATGGTGATATTTTTACAACGAATGTGGGATATATGAGTATCTGAGGAGGAAGAGTATTTTTGTTGCAATAAATGTTTAAAACATGTTAAACATGTCGGTTGGACCCCATTTATTGGTGAAATTTGATTATAGCTTGTAAAATCGTCTGGTTTGTGGATTTGATTGATTTCTATTTGAATTTGGAAAAACTTTCTTACAGAAAGTTGTAGAAATTGAATTTCCTATAAAAACTCATGAGATTCAAATTTTCTGATGAAAGAGCTATTTATTATGAATTATTGAAGTTAGAAGCTCAAAATAATTGATTTTGGAAGTTTAAAATATTTAAAATTAGAAAAACGTTTTGATTGAATGGCGAGAAGTCATGAATATAAATATGTTGTGTGTTTGGAATTGATGAAAGTTATTTTATGCTCTTATTATTATGTTTGTTTAGTAAATGTAGGATGTTTGTGGCTAGTTTTATGCCACTGGAATTCAAGATACCATTGTCTTTGTTTTAATAGGAGTTTTTTAGAGGAGGACTAGTTAAGCTATAAATTGAAGAGTTTGTGTTGGTATGGCTATTATTATTATTGTCGGAAGAAAAAGAATTTTAGGTAGAAACATGAAAAGTATGGGAATGCTTTTGTTATCTGTATAGTACAATTATTGTTAGCTTTCAACTTAATTACCAACTTCCAACTTGCATATTTTGAGAGTGACAATGTTTGGGTTTTAGATGAGCTTGTTCCATATGATATGAGCTTGTTAGTACTTGAATATCCATAATAGCCATTGATGGGAAATGATAACAAATCTTTCTTCCTAGCGGCTTACTTCAGCACCAATAAGGCTAGGCTTCTTGGGTACCTACACCTTATCTATGTTATGCTTAGTTGACTATGTATTGCAATGAAAAATGAAAATGCCACATTCTTGATGAAAGCGTTGACCTATGTAATAGGCTATTACATTAAATGAAGAATGTAATGAAAACAAAGTCCCAAAACATATATTGTATTACAAGGTGACAAGTGTTTTGTAATTATTATTAATTCGAAATTCATTTGATACTAGGGTCTATTTTTCTTACCGAAATTAGTTTTCATATTTATAAACACACAACATATTTATATTCATATTTATATATCTTATGTATTTATAAAGGGGGGTGACATTACGTCGTGTTAGGCAAATTCATGTCGTGTTGAAACTTCGTGTATACACATGTTTACAACACGATCCGTTTATGAATCGTGTTCGTTTTGAAAATTGATACGTGTTTAAAATGGTGTTTATGACACTTGTAAACTTGCTTATGACACCAACTTCGTTTATGAATCGTGTGTTCGTGTCGTGTTATCTTGCCGTGTTGAAAATTGCTGCCTCTTGAACAGTGGAAATGTTGAATAGAGTTTAATACTATTGATCTTATTTATAACACCTATTCAATGAGAAAATGTTGTAATTTGATGCAAATAATACTAGTACATGGCAATACATATGGGTTGGTATAGGTTCCAACCATTGTTGTCCAATTGTGAATTGTATTGTGTACTAAAAATTTTGGAATCGCTACTCATTTATCATCTCATAAGATACGGGAAGAAATGTAAAACATGATAATTACATATCTAAACATATAGAGAACTCAATTTAATGGACGATAAAACATATATGAGCTTAAGCTTAATGTTGAAATAATTATATCAAAGTAGAAACTTTAAATATTAATGTTAGAGTTTGAAGACTCTAGTCTAGAGGCTTATTTAATAGTAAATATTGGTTATATGTAAATTTGAAAAGGAAATAGAGAATAAAAAACCTTACTTTTAACTATATATGTATAAAATCCAAGTGAAATTAAGCCCCAAACTGTGAAGTATAGATCAAGTCAACTCAAAGCTAAGTATTCATGTCTCCATTTGAGGAAGAGATATAAAAGAGAAAGTGGAGACAATCTTTAGAAGAAGATAAAAAACCATAAAAAGCATTTAAAAGCGATTGTGACAAAATAGTAAAAACTCTTCTACCGGGAAAAGACTTTAATATGTTGTTCTACCTTTTATCTGTACGGTCTCTAACTTAAAAATGTATCATACCTGTTGTATCTTAAGATATGTAGGACATTGTGCTATACTGTGTCACATCGAATACATAAAAGATACTGTATTGAATTGTTCATGTATCGTAAGATATACATCTACTATCGTAATACACTGACAACTATCGTTCCAACAAAGTTCTTCTTGCTTTTATTTGCTATGTTCTAGTGCTTGCTTTTTTTTTTTTGCTTACTTTTTGTTTAGTTTATCACATACTATATCTTATTTCATTATTTGAGGTTTGGGAATAAATTGGGATTATATTTTCTTTGAAATTGGTCAAGTATGCATGCCCTCGTGCATGTGGATAGTCCATATTATAGGGAGACTCTCTGAAATTTTTTTCATATATAAAGTCGAATGACCATATAACTTGAACATTAGTATAACATAAAACATAACTAGGAATTAAGTATAACATAAAACATAACTAAGAAGTTTTTCCATAATTCATAGTCGAGAAGATAAAGAAAATGACACACTATTAATATGTATGCTATAAGTATGACTTAGCTTAGAATAGAAAGAAAATGAAAAGTACAAACACAAACACAAGCACCATAACTTCAATCACACTATTAATGAGTTGTTAGATAGTGAGGAGTACATACATTGCCTATAGATAACATGTAAAAATGGTTCCCTAAGTTAGGCCAATTCTTGCTTAAAAATCATTGAAAATAAGCTTTATAGAACAATGAACACTAAAATAGTGAATCACCATACCCGGACCCATACACAAGTTTCAATAGTCATAATAGGACATAAGAAAGCTACACAAACTAAAGGAACCAAGCCCAAGCCATTTTGAGCATGAGACTTGTTACATACAATTACATATCCCGATGTTACTCAGATATCCCCGACATGTTTATGTACCTTTCATTTATAACTTATACTAACATCCTAAATTTTTTATTTATAGATGTCTTACGAACTCAAGCAAACCGAAAAGCGGCGGGTTGGGTGAGGCCCTAATCATGTGTTGAAGGCCCAAGCTAATCCGGATGATCGCATTCTTATCTGATCCGTCCTCCTCCGGATAGCACGTAAGTTAAACATCGTATATATATATATATATATATATATATATATATATATATATATATATATATATATATAAGGGTTTTTTAATATAAATTATTGTATATTGTAGTGATTTTCAAGATAGTAAAATTGTGAAGTGCATTTCACAATTATACTTCTGAAGCCTGCCTTCACGCTGATGATTACATGGGCGACACACCTCTCGCCCATAAGGATCTGATTTGGGCTTGAATTTCGTATATTTTTTATCACTCGATAGATAATACATAGTTAATCAAATAATATTGCTTAGTAATATAACTGTTTTAATATTATTATTGTTATTTTATTTTGCGAAGCGATATAGATGGGACGACGCTTACGAGCATCGATTATTGAGACACTATTCTCGCAGCGAAGTCGCTGCATCTAACTAAAGATAATTTGAACAAGGAACGACAAAAAGCCTCGCACAATGTTTGAGATTGACCATCCAGATGGGGTGAGCAAAGTATATGCATGTGAGCATAGCCCACAGTGTGCGCCTGACCCATATATAGGTGCGATGTGTGACCAAAGTGGAAAGTCGAGAGTTGGGTCAAGAGGCGCAAGAGCTGCGCCGCCTCGAAATGATCCTCGTGTGTGTCGATCGAGACGGCGAGAAAAGCAAAAAGGCACGTGACGGGCGGCGGATATATCACAAATACCAACACATTCTTTGCCGAGAATGTACGTATGTTATGTTTATGATCATCTTTTGTACCTAAAATATCACATGTTTACATAATAATATGAGAAAATGAACTATAGGAGTCTCGGTCTCAAGGTCAACCTATCAATTGGTTGGATGTGTATGTAGCCACCGCGATGGTCTACACGAAGTCATTTAGATAAGCGGTAATAAGTTCACTTTATCCTAATATGTTGTTTATAAATTGTAACGACCTTCTTTAGTATTTTTTTTATTTATTTTAACTATTTAATTGTTCATCTTCCGACAGACACTTATAAGGGCTTAATGAACGAGCGCTATCCTGAAGGCACCCGCGTCCGTCGATTGATCAAAATTATGGGAGAGGCGTCCATCGTGAAGAAAAATTATGTCAAAGGCCAAGGACAAAGACGGCGCTTGACCATCGATGGCACGAGGCGACTCTGCCACCGATCTACATATCATCGGTATTCCACTATCATACTCCTGCCGATCGTGTGAGCGCGATCTGTCGGATCGTGATCTTCTTCGAATATCTTGGTAGGGCATCTGCGGTCTCTGAGTCCCGATGAGTTGGCGGAGGCGCGATGGCGGCGGCAGGAGCGGCACAAGACAACAACAACAGGCGGTATATATATATTGTTTATTGTTTAGCTACATTGTCTTATATGTTTATAGTCTCTGAAATCGATGTCTTACTTATATATAACATATATGTTCTATTACTTTGATAATTACAGGGATCCTAATTTGGATGATCCATGAAGAACGCTAGACTTATTTTTTTTTTATTTTTAAAGCCTTGTACTCTTTTAGATTCATTCTTTGACAATTGTATTAGTTTATATGGATGTTTACGATATCGATTATATTGTGTTGGAGGAATGTTTTGTATTGTATTGGATGAATGTTTCATGGATGAATGTTTTGTATTGTATTGGATGGATGTTAATATGGATGCTTGTATATATATATATATATAAGCGTGTTGGATTGAAAGCGGTACAAAGCGGGTTATTTTTGGAAATCAATAAAATAGGCAAAATTTTTAAAAAAAAAAAAAGCATCGGCGTGACCGTGCGGTCGCTAAAATATATCGTATTTGCTTGAATCTACACGAAGTTACTTATTCACGAGTTACTATTCACAGTACTATTAAGCTGAAGAGTGAAGATGTTTTTTGGGAAATTTCTATCTTTTGGTGTAGGATTACTATTCGCATTATACGACCTTTATTCACGTATCTGACTTGAAAATATCATTGCGGATCTTAGCTTTGATTGTATCCATGCCTTTACAACAAAAACTTATCGGAACGACGTATCGTGCGTATTGCTTAATCTCTGATGCGATGTTTATCTGCGAATAGTATCGCGGATTAATCTAATCATCTTATGACGTGTCACGTGACCGATTGTATACGCGATAATTAAGCAATTTTTACTGATCGCATGGTATTTTATCACGATCATGAATAACATTCATCCATTATCATCTAGATTCATTGGAAGGACATCGACCCTTATATATATATATACAATTGTCCAAAAAATTTTAAAAGGAAAGTACAAGGCTTTCGAAAATCTACAATGAATACTTGGCGCTTGGATGGATTCAGAATATATTGATTTGATGTTTATTTAACGTGGAATTTATATATATAGTTTGTGCATTTAAAGATGATCGATCCGACAGATTTACATTATAACGGTATTGTTTATAAATGAAAGTGCGTAAACATGATCGTCGTCATTAAATTGACGTGTTCGCTGGTCACAAGCCCTTATACGTCAAGTATTGAATAAATTATGAAGGTCATTAATATTACATATTTTAGGATGTTCATTGAACCTATAAACGCTTATGTAATTATCATGATTTTTATTTGACTTCGTGATCGGGTTGATTGTTATCATAAAGATTCGTCTCGCACGGTATAGTAATTTCTTAGTACATCTGATTAAAATGGGTGTGACCATGTTGGTGATGCTTTGATTTTCCATGCGCAAGGATTTCTTTATATAGCATAGGATTATCGTGACAGATTTCTAAACATATTAGCGTGTTCGGGTAAATTATTTATACTGCGTCGGCAACTTGATAGTTTTGGCCTTAACCTTGGACCTAGTGTCATTTCCTAATTATGTTTTATGTTATACCAATCTGATCCGATCATGAGATAATTTAAGTGAGGTCTTATCACGAATAGTATCGTGATAGTGGCGAGGGCTTGCCCTTTGATTATCTTATTGAAAATTATGAATCTCCCAGATTTATTGTCATAACGTGAATAATGATGAAATCGTATTAAATGGCGGATTGTTGTAAAATAGCTGATTAACTATGTCTGATAAAAATATACCCAAATTCACTTCTGACATTGGTATTCGATGAGCTGACCGAAGCATAACTGTTATCATGCATTTCACTAATTTTACCATTCGATGATAACTTTATGATACAATCTCATAACCTTATATAAACAATATATATATATATAGCACAGATAGTTTAACTTACGCATGTGTCTTTATAAATATGCGATCATCCCGGATTGGTTTGGCTCTTCTTACATGATTAATTCTCCCTGATAGAGTGTTGAACACATCATAAATAAAAAAATTTGGGGACGTTAGTTATAAGTTATAAACGAAAGGTACATAAACATGTCGTGGATACGTAATATTGAATTACGAATACTGACTAATGTTTGTTATGGGGTCGTGCAATTCATTGTTCTATAAAGCTTATCGATAGTGTAACGATGTCTCACTCAACATCTAACAACTCATTAATAAGGTGATTTAAGTTTCTGGTGTCAGGTTTCAGGTTTTGTACTTTTCATTTTCTTTTCTATTCTGACCAATCATATTAATGAGTGTGTCATTTAAGTTATGTTTTCATATACTTAATTCTTATGTTTCTTGTATGCTATCCTTAATATTTGAGTTATATGGTCATTGATTTATATATGAAAAAAATTAAGCAGAGTCTCCCTATAATATGGACATCCATCGACAAATTGAATTTATCTTCAAAAGCATCAAAATTTGAAATAAGATATAAAGTATGATAAACTAAACAAAAGTAAGCCATCGAACATCGAGAAATATACGATTATTGTGAAGAATGAAACAATTCTCGGTACAATTCGATGTGATACTATTCATGAATTCCAGTATGGAACATTTTTGTGATTTTACTATTTCAGAGGGTTTATATCTTCTTACAAGGTGCCTCAAGAATCTTGAGGTGGATTTTATACATAAAAGTCTTTTTTATTCTCTAACATGTAACCAATACTATGACATTAGTAGTATTAAGCGAAGTTCTAACATATGTTTACGCATCTTATGGAGATAACGTCGAGTGCGATTCCAAAAATTTTTAGTACTGTAATAGCCAATAGGTCGGAGGTTATACCGAATGATTGATTTATTGGATCGAATAAATAAGAATGATAAGATAAACTCATTGAACATTTCCAATGAAGGCGTGGTAGCGGTAACATTAATAACGGAAATCGATTTTCAAAGCGAACACGATGTATCTACACGAGTTTCAAATAGACATGAATTTGCACAACAACATTGAATATCACCTTTATAAATACATAAGATATATAAATATGAATATAAATATGTGTGTGTTTATAAATTCAGCAAAATAATGAACCACAGTATCAAATGAATTTCTCAATTAATGTCACCTTATGTAATACAATATATGTTTAGGTTTTGCTATAATATGTAAAAAATTCAATTGAATTAATGGCTTATTAGGAAGAAAGATTTGTTATCATTTCCCGTTAAATTTGATCAACATGGAACAAGCTATCTACGAAATTCTGATAATAATAATAGCCATTACCAACTGAAACTCTTGAATTGTAAACAACTAGTCCTCGTATTAAAACGAAATGATGGTATCGAAATTAAAACCCCAACCACAAACATCCTATCGTTACTCTCGCAAACCGAACATAATCGATATGGTCCATTAGAAGGTGCGGCGGTGCGGCGCGGTGGTTTCTCGAATGGTCGACAATTAATCCAAAGCGATAATGCATGATCTCCCTCCACCTTCTCTTACCCCCACTTACTTCACTCGATTCCCTCTTTCTTTCTCGATCGATTGAGTTATAAAAATCACCGGCCGCCGTATTGGACGTAGCGATCAGCTAATAGATGAATTCACTTTTTCGAATTTTGAGGGGAAATTCTTCTCAGCGGTACGGCAAAGCGTCTGATCGCGGATACGATTAATCAACGACTATCTGATGTTTTGATCATTCTTGAATTTTACACCACTATGATTATTTTGAGGTATTTTTGAACATTGATAAAAAAAAGTACAATCCTTAATCCTTAATCCTTGTCATTTTGTTTCACCGGATTCGTTTCTTTAAAAATATTTTCATCATCCTCGGTCTTAAATGATGATATTATTGAATATCTTTGGCTGTAGTGCGAAGATGAATGATTTCGAAGAATATCTTTGGTCAGTAGTGCAAAGATAAGCGGTGTGTTAGATGAATACGACCAATCGATGAATATCTTTGGCACATGGCAAAGATGAATATTTGATTCGAGATGTATATTGATTGATGTTACGAGGGATAAAAGATGAGCGATGAACTTTTAAATTCATACACGTAAGATAGTAGTTTGCATTCTCTACTTAACTCTTCTAATGAAATATTATTTCATTGCGAATATTGATTTAAAATTTGTTGTCTATTGTATTCTATTAGATTTTTCCTCTGTTGAAGACTAACGGTAATTTGTTGTATATTATCTTAGTCATAATATTCTTTACCGGGCTAGTTAGACTCACCCTTTTCCTTTTTGTTCCATTTTTCTTCTCGTGAGGCGAGAATATAAATGAGTACGTAGCCTTGGGTATGGAATGAAGGTTTTAGAAAGAATTGTTTAG
This sequence comes from Panax quinquefolius, assembly GCA_020205615.1. Classification (NCBI taxonomy): domain Eukaryota; kingdom Viridiplantae; phylum Streptophyta; class Magnoliopsida; order Apiales; family Araliaceae; genus Panax; species Panax quinquefolius. The sequence continues at coordinate 13,735,147 of CM035169.1, read as the reverse complement.
TAGTCCTCACCATTTTTGTAAAATAATGTATCAATAAATGTGATGAGGATTTATTTGAGTATAGATATTATCTGTAAGATAATATTTGTATTCAAACTCACGCTTTTACTGGTTGTAATAATAAAGTTGTAGTTGTTTCTATACCATGTATTGACAACTCAGAATAGGTGATGTATACCTATTTTGGGGGCGTCACATATTATCTCTAGTAAATTCTAAAGTTACTTTTCACTTGAACACGCTCAGAAAAAACCCCAGTCTTGCATTGTCATTTTTTCACCAATTGAAAGAAGATGTTAGAGGTTATAGAGTCAAAAATTAAGCAATTGGGTTTTGAAATTTTGAATTTGTTTGATTAGTTATTGGAGGGGCTTATAGCTGAGGGGCTCGAGCACTTGATGCATTGGTTAATGTCAATGCTACAATAGTAATAGTCTAATTTATTTTTTAAATTAAGTATAGTTATGATTATATTCTATAAGTCATCCCTGCAATATATGAGATAGAATTTCATTATATCTCTAGTATATACTTTTAATTTTTGGAGAACTAGATAAACATTGTTGTTTGTTATCGGATATATGGTCGTATGTTTTAGTTTTAAAGTATGCTTGATATAATTTCCATTGCCGACTTTGTCACTAAGTTAATTGCTCGATGTAAGTTTTATGTTAAATTTTATTGAAGGCTTAGACTTTTTTGTTATTTCAATTGGTTTTGGAACCGAAACCGCACCAATTAAAATCGCCTGAAAGACACTTTAAACCGCACTTTTGATCAATCACAAAACAGATTTGGTGCGATTTTGAATTTTCAAACCCTTTTTAGCGATTTGGACTTGACTTCAAACCGCACCATGCTCACCCCTAGCTAAGATCTCTTCCCCGACTGGACTTAGTTTGAATAAATGGAACAAAATAAGGGAAACGGACAAAAGATGAACAAAAGAAGCCAAAATACCTCCTACACCCTAGGGTTCGGCCTCCTTGGGCGCGCACTGCTTCATTTTTTTGATTTGCGTGCCAGACTGGTTTTGATAGATACAATGACAAAACAATGATCCCGAACTATAAAAAGAAAATAAGTTCCCTCTAAAACTCCAAGTAATGGTTAACCTTAATTAGAACCTCCATGAAAGAGCTTCTTATAGAACTAAGAATCAATAGAAAAATGATGAAAATCGACCAAGGAAGAACGAAACAAACGAAAAGAATCGAATGAAACTCAAACCTAAGGTTCGGCCCCCTAGGACGCAGCCTCATGTGCTGAGTTTTTTCGAGGTTTTCGCCGGCGACGAGATTCTCAAATAGTTAAGGAAGAGTAGGAAAACATGGTTTGAACAATAATAACTTTGAAGCATGAAATCGAGGAGGAGCCTCCATAAGTTCCAAGGCAGAAGACTTATGGAGTCGTCTCATTTTAAAAATTTGATTATGAGATTGGACCGGTGACTAGAAGAATATGACGATCTGGGTATTATTCTGATGACTAAAAGTATTTCTGAAATTTCCAAGAGATCATGTGCCTGATATGTGACCACTTTCCATGAAACTCTATATAAATACTTGTTCCATTTTATGAAAAAGAAACTTTTGGAAAAAATTGGAGACTAACTAAATCTCCGTCAACCCTAGACACTCAAGAAGGCTCTCTAAATCTTTGATATTCTAATAAAGCTCTTGATTCTTAAGAGTTTTGCTACATGTTATTAGAATAATTAAACACATATTTTTTTCTTATCTCCAATTCATTAATTAATTTCGTATTCTTTGTGAATTTCTATCGTCTTCGATCAACAAAAAACTCTAATATTAACAAAACTTACTCGCAAAGGGATAAGGTATAGGATTTTACAAGTAGCAGTAGCAGTAGAGTGTAGCAGGCAGTTACATCATAATCATGGAGTAGCTGTTTTTTTACGGCCGCTTTTCTAATGTGCAAACACCTCCTTATATTTTGTGGTCTACAAAATACTCCATGAGGACCATGACCTACCTTATTTTCTTGTCTCTAGCACTCACTCTAGTACGAGTATTATCATTATATATTGCTACTACGTACGTACCCTCTCCCACATTTTTCTTTTCTTTTTACGATATTCAATTTATTTTTTTGGGGGTGTTCAAGAGGATAACTTATTTAGTAAAATTCAATATTGTTCTCACTTAATTTTTTTTTCTTGAAACTTGACCAAGTAAACTTGCACATGAAAAAAATACATTCACTAATAAGCAATCATCACCTTTTGTCTCCAACAAAAACTAATATTAGAGAGCTTAATTATATTTTCATTTCATATTTAATTACTTGAATTTCAACATTATTTTCTCTCTCATCTTGAACATACAAAGATATATTTTTTATTTTAAAAAAGGATTGATAAATAAAAGAAGTAGTACTTAAATTCCTCCTTGAATTCATGCTGCAACAGTCTCATTCCCCTTTTGTCCTAGAAAATCCTGACTGTTGCAGTCTACTCTACCTCCCCGGCCTTTCTAGAGAATTCAACTTTTGAGATTGCGTTATTTCTTTGATTTCGACACTATAATATACTACTCCATCATCATCATGAGATTTTCCTTTCCTTATCATGCATTTACATTTCCCTGCACTTCTCTTTCTCTCTCTCTCTCTCTCTCTCTCTCTCTAGATCTATATATATATTATATATATATATGTATGTATAATTTCAAATTATATAACTGTCGTCAGTCTTAGTCTTGATACATATAAAGTTGGACTAGCTAATTGATTTGGCAGTGAAATGAAATGAAATGAAGCTTCAAATCTGTCCTCTGATATTCTTCTTTATATCCCTAAATTCTGAACTGCTTTTTTTGCTTACCTCACAAGTCCATGCCCTCCTCCTAGCTCCCTTTTCTTTCGGGTAATCATCCTTTCCCCTTCTTAATTCATATTTTGTTTATTTTCAATAAAATCCCCCTACTTTAATTTGTTTATATATACATATATATATATATATATATATATATATATAGAGAGAGAGAGAGATTAAATGTATATAGTAAGTATTATATGGAGAGAAATTAGTTAACCCGGCCGGCCCCCAGCTAGCTAGCTGCATAATTGAAACTTTTACCTAGTTAGCTAGGTTTAATTAAAAATCATAAATATGTAGGAGTAATGCATGCATATTATATTATATATTATGTATGGTTCGCGTGAAGGACAAAAACGGCAAAACATTCCCAGAATAGTTATTCCCACGTACGATAAGTTAATATATGCTGCAACTCTGAAAAACAAGTGGTTTGCTTTTATTTCTGGCCTGTACTTCTTTATATATATATATATATATATATATATATATATATATATTTGTTATTTTTAGTTTTAGGGTTCAGTGTGGACCCACATATTTATTGCGTTTAGGGTTTATGTTCTACTACTATACAAATATGCAATCTGAATCTGAGGTTGGACCACAACAAACAGCTACTATTTAAAGTTTCATTGTTAAATGCTTGAATTTGACTAAATCTTTAAGATGGAGGACCATCGACAATTTGTCATCTGGATATATATATATATATATATATATATATATATATATATATATATATATATTTCTTCCATAATGGGTTCTTTATGGAGTCTTTGTCAAGTAAATAACCTTTTTGATAGTTGATAAAACATTGGAAAATTGAGATTGAAACATAAATATACCAATGTTCAAGCCAACTGTACTCAGGTTTTTTTATTTTAATATGAGGACCCCACCATAATCAACGTATTTGTCGGTTTGTTTAACTAAAACAATTTTTAATATTAAATAATCACATAAAGCACAAACTCTTCCTATTTAAAAAAAAAAAAAAAAAAAATCTACCTAAGCACAACCTCTTCCTATTTATATAAAAAATCTAATAGTAAGACAAGTTCTTTATTTGCTATTTTTATAACAATATTTGTTATTTTATAAAAACAAATATTTTATAATAACAAATAAAGAATATAAAATATTTTATAAAATAAATATTTTATAAAAACAAATATTTTTATAATAACAAATAAAGAATATAAAATATTTTATATAAAAAAAAATATTTTTATAATAACAAATAAATAATATAAAATATTTTTAAAGCGAGTAAGAGGTTGTCTTTGGTTTGGATTTTTTTTATATATATGTCTGCATTATGTTAATTTATGCAGTATATATTATTTAATATTAAAAAAATACCAACAGGACAAGCTCTTACGGCTTGTATAAAAAAAAAAAAAAAATTTAAACCCAAGCACAACCTCTTCTTAGAAACATATAAAAATCTAATAGTGGCACAAATTCTTTATTTGCTATTTTTATAACAATATTTGTTATTTTATAAAAACAAATATTTTATAATAACAAATAAAGAATATAAAATATTTTATAAAAATAAATATTTTATAATAACAAATAAAGAATATAAAATATTTTATAAAAATAGCAAATAAAGAATTATAAAATATTTGTTAATTCTTTATATAACAAATATATGCTATTGTTATATAAAATAGGATATAAAATATATATATCATAAAAATTAATATTTTAAATTAAAGTTATAAGAAATTAATATATTTGTTATATAAAGAATTAACAAATATTTTTATAATTCTTTATTTGCTATTTTATAAAAATATTTTATATTCTTTATTTGTTATTATAAAAATATTTGTTTTTATAAAATATTTTATATTCTTTATTTATTATTATAAAATATTTGTTTTTATAAAAATATTTGTTTTTATAAAATAACAAATATTGTTATAAAAATAGCAAATAAAGAACTTCGCCACTATTAGATTTTTATATAAGCTAAGAAGAGGTTGTGCTAGATTTTTTTTTTTTTTTACAAGTCGTAAGAGCTTGTCCTATTAGGTATTATTTTATTTTTATTTTATTTTTTTTACAAGCCGTAAGAGGTTGTGCTGGTTTGGATTTTTTTTTTTTTTTTTTTTATACGTTTATGTTTCGTACTGTCTATCGTATTATTTAATATTAAAATTTCGTTTTAGTTAAACAAACCGACAACACGTTGACTATGGTGGGGTCCTCATATTAAAATAAAAAGCTAAATGCACAAGTTATGCTTACCAGATATATTATGTTTCAATCTCGATCTTCCAATAAGTTTTATCAACGGTCCAAAAGGGGTGTTACTTGATAAAGATCCATAAAGAACTTATTGCATGGAAGAAATTCTATATATATATATATATATATATATCGATCCCTGATCATAGATAGATAAATGCATGTTTTGTGCAGCTAGCTAGCTAATTGTTTGACTGTTTATATGCGGTCGATCTCTCCATTACGTACGTACTACTCCTATTACATTAGTCCACCCAACCAAAGGCATGATCTTGATCTATTTTCCCTTTTATTGATTTGTAGTCAAAGCCTGGCCTGGGTTTGGATAGCTATGGGTACGTTACGTTGATAATTTTATATATTTGGTGTGGTAAAATTACATGCATGCATGTTTTTAATGGTTCAATAAATTAATGAAATGACCCATATATAATTAATGCATGGAAACATGCATGGGTACGTACTCAATACAATCATTTAATTTTTTTATAGTAATTTTTATTCTTTAGAGGTGAACAAAGTTATATCACAAGTACTACTAATTTGAATTAAAATATTACTATGTAAAAAGAAAAAAGAATAGTAATAGGGAGCTAGCTAGCTAGGGAATTACGTACGTACATATTAAACTTAAAATGGAAATTAAAAGTTATAAATTTAGAAAATTAGAGAGATAGATTTAGAAAAGGTTTATAATTAAAAAGGATAACTTAGCACTTATTATTAATTAATTTTACCCTGAAATTAATGTTTCAAATTTGAACCATACACTTAATTATTAATCCAATTTTTAGTTAATTCCCCCAACTGATTGCAACAGAATAATCCAATTAAATTTCCAGCTAGCCAACTACGGATTAATTCTTTGTCAAAGAAGAAGGTGGTAGTAGAAGTACTATTTAATACTCCATCTTTATTTATATTATTAATACTGTATGCAAATAAAATACGATATATTTAATTTACTCGCAATTCGATTCCTAATATTGTGAACATAAATTGGTCGAAAATGTATTAGATTCGGTACATATCAAATGGGCCAATTAAAACTTAAAGGACCAAACGGTCTTTTCCTAAAAATACAAGTTTCCATTTTAGTTTACGTAGTTGAGTCATGAGTGTGAACTGAATAGCCTGCATATGCGCTCAGTGGTCAGTGGACGTGTGCGTGTAAGTACGGGAGAGAGAATAAGATGGAATGTAATTATTGCTCAAGCTTAATTTTTCCTTGCACTCTGTTCTCAGTTTGGGATGGAAAAGGAAATAAAATTAAAATAAAATGAATGAAAACTTATTTTATAATGAAAAAATAAAAATTATATATATATATATATATATATATATATATGTTACTAGGAATGTCAATATGTTTCGTCCCCACGTTCCGTCTCTCGAATGAGGATGGTAATTTTGACTCTAATCCAAGATATATTAAAATTATCGAATAAAATTTATGGAGACGGGACGAGAATAAGATGATATTTACTTGTCCCATCTCAATCCCCACCTATATATTAATTAAGTTAATATTTATACTATTATATATTACATAATTAAAATATATGTTCTTTTGTGTATATATATATATTTATTTGATTTTTATAATTTTATCATGTATGTCCTAAAATATGATTAATTTTTATGTTGTAAATTTAATTAAAATTGAATTTTTTTTTTTAAAAGATTCACAAAAGATTAATCTTCACGGAATCACAGTGATATAAATTTCCTATAGGGTGGGAATGATTATTAAGTTTTAATCCTTATAGAGAATGGTGCGGGTATGGGGAATTTTTATAAGACCGGGATGGGGATCATGGAATATCGCAATTCCATTGCCACCAAATTCCGGCCAAATTTCAGCCCAAAATTTCAAATTGTCATTGTCATTCTAGTTGTTACTGTGTTTATGAAAAAAGAAATTTTAAATTTCACATTTAAATTACTAAATTACCCTTATATTAATTTTATTATATTTATAATTTAAAGTGCATAATAGGAATTATAAAAGATGATGTTATGTTATTTAGTTTTCCATCTAAATTAATTCATCCATTTTTTGACGGAAGTTTGACAAGAAAAGCATTTTTAAGTTTTTCGTCCATCTCTTTGATTTCCCGTTCATTAAAAAACTAAATAACCGTCCATTCCTTTTCTTTTCTTTTCTTTTCCATCGGCTTTAAAACTCAACAACAGTGTTATGATGGGGCAATTCTACGGTTGAAGCCATTTATCTTTCTATACTACTACTTCACGTCAACTCCTCTCACTGTGTTTATCGGAATAATCAAGTAAATAATAAAGCAGATAGAAATTTATATATAAAATATGGAAAGAGCAAACAAGAAAATGTAATTTTAGAATAACTTGCATATCATATTATCATACTCAATAAAAAGAATAAGCCCAATTTTTAATAATTGCACCGAATTCTGCATAAAACTACTCTCTTATACAACGTCAAGACTCTTTACACAGAAAAATAAACTCATTTGCAATATACAAAGGGGATTCTCCAATGTCATCAAAGGCAAGAAATTTATACAAACAAATGAACAACAGCATTCTTTTGCAGCACCAATCTGCGGATAACTAAACAAGCTATATTTATTGCAATAACGAGACGAGGGCACTGCATAAACTAGCAAATTGAATTTCTTATCGTAATTTCAGTTATGCTCTTTACCTGACGAATCCCGGTTCAGAGCAAGCCTCAGATTTTAACCAACACTAGCTCTCTTGCCAATATTGATTCAAGTCACCACACGTCTAAAGTTCTTGTAAGGATATTAATACAGGGCATTTGAACCATCTGTGTGAATCAATCTCGTCCAATTACACAAAAATGAACCAAACCCTAACATTTAACCATCTGCAGTCTTGGTGATGAAAGGCTGACAGGCCAGGGAGCACAAGTCTGGAAATAAACACTATATATCCATATACTAACCGAGGCGCTGGACCTAACAATCCCACTCCTTTCACTTTGTCTCTGTTATCCTCCCTTCTTGCTGCCTGCCTGTTTACAGGATGGTTTGATCTTTGATCTGTCTACTTCATAGGGAAGCGGCTGGAGTCCTTGCAAATCAGGTTCAGGAACAAATCCTTTTGTCCATTTGGATTCATCCATTTTCCTAAATATAATTGATAACCTATGTAAATATTAATTAAAATATGAATCCGTAAGTTCAAGCAAATATATAATAACAAATTAACAACAAATCATCATTCTAAGACTAAAAACAGTGGTCATATTGCACTAGTTGAACACCTCAATATATAAAATAAAACTTGAGATGCATCAAGTATCACTATGAAATATATAAATGAATGCATATTAAATGTCCATAATTTTTCAACTTTTTTTTGATGTTCCAAAAATAAATGTCCTATTTCTATATTAGTAACTATATTTATCCCCATTCTTCCTCTTATACCCTCATAATCTATTTAATGTACTTATTGGGAATGTGAGAGTTACAAAAAAATGTATCTAGAAAATTAAATGACTTGTGATAGAGCAATTATTAGGGTCATAGAAAAGTGAAAGAACAATTATTGAGATAATAGAAAAGTGAAAAAATACTTCAATTAATAAGTAATCAAAAGGGTAATTTAGGTAAAAGAAAATTTTATTAATTAGCATGCCAAATCAATTAGGACGCTTTATTTCGGACGGAGGAGTAATTAATAACCAGCACCTACAACCTTCAAGTTTGATCCAAAAACTATATTGCCCTCACTAAGAAATGACACGGTACAGAAAGGCTGGACAAAATCATGATTGTCAATATGAGGCGGTATGCAGTCCCATCTGACCAACCGTTGGATGATAACCTTGAAAAGATGCGGAACGGGATCTACAAGTTCATTCTGGAGGATGCCTGGTGGGTTACCATATTTATCCTGCGATCAGCCACTGAAATTTTAAGGCATTCTCTATATTGCACTCCCGTTTTCATTCAAGCAATCTCAGTCAAGTATCATAATTAGGTATCTCCTCCACTAAGATATAATTCAGTCAAGTATGAACATAATAAACGCATGCAGCAAGGTAAGACAAACTAACTGGTGCATAATTATAACAGCAACCAAATTGGATAGTCACACGTCCTTTGCCTCTCATCCACTTCTGAGGAGCAGCATAAGTGTGTTCTATAAACAAAAGGTACATATATCATATTAGCATATTGACCAACCATGTCCGGGCACCAAAGCAACTAAAGAGTTTTTTTACCCAACATGATACCTTAAGGAGAGCACTATTTTCACATGAGTTTTTGATATTTTCACATGGTCCCCTCTCACATGAAGGTGGGACCCACTTTCTTCTCATGTGAGGATTATGTGTAAATATCAAAAACACATGTGGAAATATCAGTTTCCTTCGTTAATTCAAAAGTAAATTTGACTAGTAAAATATTGTAATTAACCTACCCCCTGCAGCACGTGCAAAAAATTGGAATGTTAAATTATGTCTCAAACATAAATGCATCCTTGTAGACAAAACTATCTTTTTTCACAAATTACAAAAAAAAAAAAAAAAAGGAATTACCTTAATGCAAAAGGAAGTATATTAGATGTTATCCAGGGGGTTAAAGAACTACGGAAAAAAATCACGAGAAGCTTGAATTAGTATTAACTGTTTCAATTTTCTGTTAACTGCTTTCTCGCCACTTTTTTGGTTTTTCTTTTTCTTTTTGGATATTTTCTTTTATGGGATGGGGATGGGGATATAAGTAGACAGGTAATACATAACTTACTATGTTACTTGGTAACATAAGAAAACTCATTTTGTTATTTCAATAGAATATTATATAGTTGAATGATTATTGTGACAAATTGCGTAGATCATTTCCAATCAAGATATAATGTCAATGAAATTGAGGAAGAATCCCTAGACCTCAGATAGTCACTTGTGTCAAAACATTCATTAAGTAGTTGATTAACCTTTTAATTTTCCATTTTTCCCCATCTCCTGAAGTTCATAAACAAAGTCAACTATCCTGTTCTGCTCCCCCACTGAAAAACATCAGTGTGTAGCTCCAGACCATCAAGAATGTTCACAGGTTTCCCTTTAACTCTCTCTATAAAAATGTAATCCTTCTTCCTCTTCACATTAGTAAGCCGAATATACTCTCTTTGCTCCCTTGATAACATGGGTTTTGGAGAAACCTTCACTGCCTCTGCCCCACCTCCTAATGAAGCATACAACCGTAAAGTCAATTCATTCTATTCATCTGCTTCAAACTTGTCTTCCTGTGCCATATCAGCCCTCGACATACAAACCCTTGGGCTTTCAACAGGTGTAGACATGCCAATCCTATTACACATCGATGACTTCACAGTGGGTTCTGCCCACCCGTTTGCCCCATCTTTCCAACTCCCTAATGACTAATGAGTTTGTATCTGCAGTATCATTCATCACTGCACTGTCCTTCCAACTCCCAATAGAATTTGTGTCATGATTATCAATATGTTCATTCAACTCCCAATAATAATATTATTTTGTTGTTAAGAGTATATACATATTGTAATATTCAGATGTGGAGATTGTAAATTGAAGTAATATTAATATTAAGAAATATTATCAGGGTTATTATGAATGGATTTTGTTATTATGTAAGTGATTGAATTTGTTAATACGCAGTGCAGCACAACTTGTTGTAATATGTATATGAACCAAGTGTCTGAACTCGCTTTATTAATTATTTAAATTAATTCGGTCATAGTAATATAATAGGTTATATTAATCTTTAGTGGGTTAGCTTTTGAATTTGGTCTTAGATGGCAAGTCATTGGATTATAAAAGCTTTCATATAATTTGATGATTTAAAAATGAAGAGTAAGAAGTTATTAGTTGCTTATAGTTATTAAATAATAATTTGGAATATTTTATGCAAAAACTTTAAACAAGGAATGGGAGTTAATATAATAACATTATAATATTATTAAATTGAATTGCACTATAGTAAAATGTATCTCTTAATTGCAGAATGTATATAATATTATTACATTAAAATGGTTAATTTACGAAAATGTAAATATTATAAGTTAGTAATTTAATTAACGGTATAATATTAATTTGATGATTATATAGATCGAATTGAGGAGTTCTAACAGTCTGATATTTGGGTTCGGTGAATTATTTCGGTATTATATTCAGGTACGGATTCCGTACTTCGTTTCTTGATTGTGGTTCTATTCCCTATGTTAATTATGTAATATTTCGTCATTTGAAAATTTGTGTTTTGAGCCTTTTTTCGTTTGCATTCTTCTTCGTTCACATTCGGAAGTATTTAGATCGTTGGTATCTTGTGATAGTTAAGTATATTCGTATTTCAAATAATTCGATGTCATTTAGAGATGTTCATGTAAGCCTTGTGATTTGAACCTTTTTTGGCTTGCATTTTGTAGTTCGATACTTAAGGTATACTTGAGCTAACCACCTGGGGGTACCACAGGCATGTCCACTTGACACCAGGGCATGACACATTCCGTGGCGATGTGATCAGTCCACAGCATATCTTTTTGTATGCTCTGGGTGTGACCGTGTGAGCTTTAGCAATTTGATATATTTGTTCACGATACGTATTGGTCGACCCAGTATTTGATTTGATTTGTGTAGCGGATTAGTGACGTATGTGTCGTTCGTACTATCCGGTTTGATTTGCATACATCATGGTACCGATATAATTTGTTAGCATTTAACTATTTGTATTTGAGCTCATTATAAAATTGTTAACTTATAAACATTTGATTCAAATTTATTTTTTTGTTTGAATCCTTTGGACTATAGTTGCTCGTTCTCGACAATTGTTCATCATTTGTATCTAGTCTCTCTAATTTTGATATATTCAGTAACTCATTCGTAATTTACATTCGCTTCCTTCATTCGCCTCTTTTAGTCACATTATATTGTAGTATATTTGTGCATTTTTATATATTTGTATTTGGCTCACGTTGTATTTTTTCCCCCGACACATAATCAGGGTAATCAGGATTTGTGGGATTTAATCATTGATCCAAATAACTAGATTACTTTTTGAGACTATTATTAGACTTAGTTTTCTAATATTTTATAAATGAATGTTTTGGGCCTATTTTGGCATTTATTCTTAGAAGTATAGATTATGTTAATATGGAATTCATTTAATTTAAATTGGTGTATGTGACAAATGGTATTCAATCTATTTGGACATATTTTGAGGTTTATTGGAAGATTGTATTTATTATGTTAGTCTGACATCCCTTTGAAAAACACAAGTACTCTAATACTAAAAAAAAACCTAAATTTAACAGCGCCATTCCCATCTTAACAGAAAAAAAAAAAGGAATATTTCCCAAAATCTGAACTTGTACAGAAAGTTATCAAGTACAATATATATATACAAAATGTATATCTGCAAAAAGTATTACAGTTCGTCTCTAGAGTATTACCTGATGAGGGTTTGCGTTCAGTGTAAGCAGGGACAACTGGATAAAAACGGTAGCCAATTAGATAGAAACGTCGACGCGATTCGGAGTTCGTCGGCGTCGTAGTTCAGCAAAAACGACTCACCCGTACGAGCTTGAACATCATTCATTTGGGTTTTTTACCAAGCGGATCAACTCAGATGGAATCGAATGAAGAGTCGTAATGAAGATTGTGAAGTTTAGTATTGCTTGTGTGCTGTGCGTTCCTTTTCTTTTTGGTTTTTGTATTTTAGAGAGAAACGGTGGGAAGTTACAGACGAGAATATATACTAAAGTACTGATTCTGATATAGTAGGATTAGGTTTTAACTTTGGAAATTGATATTTCCACCGATAAAAATGATATTCTACAATGTCCCTCCCAGCTAAATAGGATGTCTTATAAAATATTAGTAATTTTTATTTGTACAAATAATAATTTTCTTAATTTTTTAAAAATAAATCTGATAAATTTTTAAATTTAAAATTAGAATTAATCAATTTAATTTTAGGCGATACACTACGATTTTTTTTTTTTAATATTTTAACATGATTTTTCTTCAATGAAGATATTATATTTTCATAGAAATATCAATTTCCTTGTGAAAATTATGAACTATTTAAAAATCAAAAATTATTGCAATATCTATTGTTTCCAAAATTTAATAAATCATATTAATTGTAAATGAAAAATAATTTAAATTGACATTAAAAAGTCAAATGTTATATTTAGGAATAAATAAAAGAGTGAATTTAGTACTTGACTATAGTTTTGTGGATGAATAAAAGTGTCAGTGGCAGCAGCAGCAGCAGCAGCAGCAGCAGATGACTCGATGCATCACTGCCACTTCCAACCCCTGAAACACCGTCCAGAGTTGGTTCAAAAGAGGTAGACAACAGCAAAAACGGTGGTGCCAATGGTTTGCCTGAGCAACCACAAAGACTTCCAAAAGACCGAGAAGGCCATAGAGCTGTTGTATGTGGGAGAAAAAGACTGTTGTTCTGGATCAACAAATTTGCTTATGCTACCATTTTAATCATAATTGGGGCATGGATACTGTTTCGGTTTGTTGGTCCTGCTCTCAATCTGTACCAGCTGGACTCCCCTACTCTGTCTCCTTCCTCATCTTGAAGGTAATGGGAGTTATTGCCTAAATAAGTCACCAGAGGCTCCACATTTTTCTGCTTCTTCTTTACATTTTTTAGGATCGGGGAGACAGAAATCTACGTAATGCTAAGAACTTTATTGAAAGTTAAAAGATTTACATCCTTTTCTTTTCACACTTTTTTTTTCTCCAGTTTTTGTACAAATTACAAATTAAATTTCAATCAATTTTAGTAACCTTTTGGTTTTTATCTGCTGAAAAAAGAGATGGTATCTAGAAAATAAAAAACACAATACAATAATAACATCCACTACTAGATTGAAGGTCCGTTGACAACTCAACACCGCTAAATAAAAAACACGCTAAAATCAAAACCATTAAGCTGTTGATTACATTCATCTAGGAACAAAAGAAAATAAATCAAAACCTCAACTAATACCTCGCTATGTGACACTAACTGGTTCGGAAAGTGTCTCTCTCAGTGTCTTGCACCTGCAAACAGGATGTTTCCACCATTTACCACAGCAATTGCAATTGTGAAATTCAAAGACAGCAGATAATATTTTCTGTATAGTTAACTTTAGATGATCATTATTGTATCTTAATAGTAAAAACATAAATCAAGTTGTTTGTATAGTTCTTGGTTTCAATCTAATAATCGTTTTTCCATGGCATCTTAACAGACTCTTTGTAGTCAAAAAAATAGTGAGATCGCCCAAAAATAGTAAATACTATCAGTCGTTCAACATTTTATGTTATGTATGCATTGTTTTCTATGGCGCTGCCATTATTATCATGCTGAAAAGATTAATTACTAATATAAGAATTTATATAAGTGGCAAACATATTGTTCTCCAAACTTGCAAATAGTCGGAAGAAACCCATTCAGGTTTGAAGTAAGTTGTCAAAATGCAAACCTGTTACACTGAGCTCGAGATGCATAATTGTGATTGTTGCAATTCGTGCACATCCAATCCCCATCACGCCATTGCTTAGCTCTGAGAGACAAGATTAGTGAAAGTATTAGAGATCTCAAACCACAAAAAATTGAAAATACTACTCCCTCCGTCCCATAATATGACGTTTTAGAGTTGTGCAAAAAAATTAAAGAAATGATTGTATAACATTAAATATAGTATTAATTGTCTATAATACCCTTTACCATATACTTATCTTATTCTCTCTCATTTGTAACATTTTCTCACGAGGGGTAATTTTGGAAAGATTGTGGCTAATTCTCCTAGATTATATAAAATGTCAAATAATTTGAGAAAAATAAAATCATATATTATGGGACGGAGGGAGTACATGCTTAGTATATTATGTATTATATACTCTTCCCAGCACATAAAATATACAGATAGATTTACACTTGATTTTGCCTGCCTCATAAATCAAAGATAAATAAATAATTATGTATTATAACAGAAAATATTATCAGGAACTTCAAGTTATCACTGCTGCTTCTTGTAACTTATCATTCTATATATACAACCAAAATATCAACCAAAGATATATATACAATCAACAGAATTCAGAATGCAAGAAGCAAAACAAACAAATCCCATACGGTTGTTACTAGTCTAGTTGAGCTTCATAATTTGATCATTCTTGAGTTCTCACAACGATACTATCCATGAATAAATGAAGTTTGAGAGTACTACTGTACTAGGATGAACTAAGTCCAATTCTTACCCTTTCCCAAGGAGTGCAGGTGTCGTCACTAGCTGTGGCAACTGCAGGTTGACTTGCAAATTTGGAGTTGCCGATGAATTTCCACCAGGATAGGGTGGATACACACCAGTAGTTTGATTGACACCAGAACTTGCATTCTGCTGGAATAATGGGTATGCTTGCAGCAGCCCAAAAGTCTGTGCATTCAGAAATTTGGAAAGTTACGGATGGGCAAAAAAATTATATTTAATCTAAAACTCTAAGCCAGAAATAGAATCTTACATGTCCTGCATTCAGTCTTTTGTTATCCCAGTCCTGAACAAATTCTTCTGATGCTAAACGTTTTGTTCCAATTGCTTTTACAAAAGAAAAGGTTGGAAGAGAGTACCAGTCAGTTTTAGCACACGTTTATGCCACTATTTTCAAACTCAAATATAAATGTCGATTTTCTAACATTCAAATCAAGAGGGGGGAAATATTAACTGAAAACAAACATAAGTTTTTCACGATGAAATTAATAAGAATACTCATAATTAATATGACAGTTTGTTTATTCATCATATTCAACTAACAATAAGGCAGCATTATTAATTAGACTTGTGAAAGAAAAATATGTAGTAGCATTTGAACCAAACATAATCTAAAGAGATTTATCTGGAAAAACTGGTAAACTGGTAAGAAAACCTTTATAGCAACAGAAGAGAAAAAATTCTAATGTCTCAGAAAACATTGAGTAATAGCAAAACTAATTCTTACAAAGGAAAGGTCAAACATTCAACCAACAAGAACTATTATTTTCAATCCACAGACAAACTAATGAAACAGGTGTACATGACGGCATAGAATCATTGTATTTTTTGCACTGCAAATGAAACAACAGCCACACATGATCATTACAAAGACAATTTCCAAATCTAAAACACATATTAGTCAGTTGGCAACTCATGAATTATTAAGTTGAATTGCCATACCTGCACACGAGAAGAATAGTTGTGAAATCCACATTTGCAGATCCAGTCACCATTTCGCCATCCTTTCTGAACCATTAGTTGATTTTCTTGGATTGTATTTGGTACTCCATTGTTGTGGTTCCCACCTAAAGGCCAAGTAGAAACAGTATGAAGTCCAAACTTATCAGCTGTCTGAGCTCCATATTTATCAGCCCCACGCAAAGGCCAACCAGAGATTGAAGGTAGTGACTGTCGGAGAGCTCCACTGCCAAAAAAATTTCAGATTCATCTTTTGTTCCTGTACTCCTGGTGCCCTGGAAAAATAATATGGATGAGTTGGCAGAGAAGCTCCAGGCATTGCAATTGTTGGCATGGATGCTAACTCCTTTGGTTGCCCACACTTTTTGCACTTTTCTCTTGAGGCATAATTGTTGTTAGTGCAACCTATTGACCCATTGCAACACACACCAAGCACCCCACCCAAGAAAGAGGAAAAAGAAGCCAAGAATACGCACACCATCACAAACCAAAATATACATATGAAAAACACAAAATATGAACCTAATCGATAACAACCTTTAAATCTAAACTTCAAAACATTATAGATTCCATATAGGCAAGCAACATCAACCAACAGAAGTTTATCGCATCCGCAGTATTCAAAAATGGATTATTCAGATTATATATAACATAAAGGTATACACGGTCAATCCTCCAACAAGTGTATCAGCTTCCAGAAATACTGACTATGCTCCATGGTTGCTATTTCATTATTGCATTCCAAGAATTAGCAACTTCCTTGAATCAAACCAAAACATTAAAAATTATTATCAATTAAATGAATATGTATTTTATGTTTGTTTTTAGGGTACATGTTTTAGGGACTCGCTTAAAGTGACTCTACAGTTATATGATCAAGTGTTTGCAGGGAATAGAAACAGAGATAGGGGTCCAGTAAACACCATTAGAAGATAGATTTGAATCGACAAAATTTTACACTTCAAATCAAGATTTTTTTGATAAGCAACTTTAATCAAGAGTTTATGTATTCTTTGCCAAAAGAAGGATAAATATTGTAATTAACAGTTTAATTGGCAAAAGAAGATAAGCTGGGTTGGTAAATTGCATATATGAGTGACGCTCACAAGTTACAAGTTGGCGCAATAATACGTGACATTGAACAACAAATTGTGATAATGATGTTAATGGGAAAATAATGGGTTTAGGAAAATGGAAATATACCTATCCTCATGTGTTCCACTCCCTCCTTGTTTCAAACACACAATAAGGCTTTGTCACTACCCTTCCCCTTCTCATTCATTTCAAGCACAGAAAAATTTAATTTAAACTTATATTAGCTGTAATGCATCCTAGGCTTCTCAATTTTAGTTTTAATTATTGTTATTATTTTTTAATTCTGATATGTATTTCTCAATCGAAGTCCTAACTTGTTTGTTCCAATACACCTTCAAAAGTTAAGATTCCAAAGCTTTCAAACCCAAAACCCAATGGAAACGAGAGTAATATTAAAAATTCTCATATCAAAGCGAAATTCAGCCTGAACAACACACACAAATTAAACACATACATATGTAAGTATGAGATGGTGGGGAGTAGGTAAAAGAGAATACTAACCGGAGCAGATCCAATCACCAATACGAGGGAGCCATTTAGAATCGGGAGGGGTTTTGTTGTCGACAAGAAGGCGGGGTTGCTTACACCTGTTGCAGAAGGATCTGAAGGCATAATTCCTATTCCTACATCCACTGCACTCCCAATCTCCTTCTCTCCCTTCCCCTCCTTTCATCTCTTTTATATTAAAAAAATATATGTATATATATTCGCTCTATCTGTAATTCCTTGTACATATATTTATGAACGTATCGCGTTTTTTGAATTATGAAAATTCAGACATTAGTGGACTCTCTCTTCCTCTCTTCCCTGATAAAAGGGTAGACAGGTCAGGCAAAGGGTTTTGAAGGGATTTTCTGATACAGACGCATTCCCCCTCCCTGCACACCTCACCCCACCCCCCCTCCACTCCACTCCACCTCCACTCCGCGTTTTACCTATGAATTTAGTAATTTTTTATT
This sequence comes from Panax quinquefolius, assembly GCA_020205615.1. Lineage (NCBI taxonomy): Eukaryota > Viridiplantae > Streptophyta > Magnoliopsida > Apiales > Araliaceae > Panax > Panax quinquefolius. Next base: position 13,716,769 of record CM035169.1, on the reverse strand, counting down.
ATTAGTATTTATTTGAAGAAGTTTGTATATTTGATATATATTCTGGTAGGATAAAATAAAATTGAAATAAAAATTATTAGTATATTTGGTAATTATTCTGGTGAATAAATTATTTCGTTGAAATAAAAATTGATTATATTCTCTTATTTTATGAAGAGTGATAGAATAAAATTCATTTCAATAAAATAAATATAACAATTTTTGTCATCCTATTCCTTTCACTAACCACTAAACATACATAGATGCTTTAAAATAATTTTATGTGTGTGTTTTGATATTTTGATGAACTATATTTAATTTGTATTATTCCTATTAAAGACTATGGTAATTATAGATTTATGTATTAGTTGATGTTAGTGTTTAAGCAAAATGTTAATATTCTTTGTATTTCTAATATTCATCATCGTGCAAGATAACTTCCATGCTAGGCTTTTCATTAAAAACTCAAACTAGGTTAGATTGAAAAAGATCTGACAAAAATCATAAGCACAATTTAAGATTTGTCAGGTTATTAGTTAAAATAATAACTCAATATTACATAAAAAATATTTTTAATCTAATTATGACGCCTCCCAAAATAGGTATACATCACCTATTTTGAGTTGTCAATATACTGATGTAAACAACTACAACTTTATTATTACAACATATAAACCGTGAGTTTAAATACGAATATTGTCTTCTGATAATATCCACACTCAAATAAATCCCCATCATAATTATTGATACATTATTTTACAAAAATGGTGAGGACTACTAAACAACTCTCTAGAACCTTCATTCCATACCCCGACTAAGTACTTCGCTACATTCTCGCCTCCTCGAGAAGAAAAAAATGGAACAAAAGGAAAAGGGTGAGCTCAACTAGCCCAAAAGAAGAATATTATGACTAAGATAATATACAACAAATTATCGTTAGTCTTCAACAGAAAAAAATCTAATAGAATACAATAGACAACAAGTTTTAAATCAATATTCGCAATGGAAATAATAATTCATTAGAAGAGTTAAGTAGAGAATGCAAACTACTATCTTCTATGTATGAATTTAAAAGTTCATCGCTCATCTTTTATCCCCGTATATCAATCAATATATATCTTTGAATCAAATATTCATCTTTGCACTACGTGCCAAAGATATTCATCACCGGTCATGTTCATCTAAACACTGCTTCATCTTTGCACTACTGGCCAAAGATATTCATCGAAAATCATTCATCTCTGCACTAAAGGCCAAAGATATTCAATAATATCATCATTTAAGACCGAGGATGATGAAAAATATTTTTAAAGAAACGAATCCAAAGGAAACAAAAATGACAAGGATTAAGGATTAAGGATTCGTATTTTGTTTTATCCATGTCCAAAAATACCTCAAAAATAATTATAGTGGTGTAAAATTCAAGAATGATCAAAACATGGATACAATCAAAGCTAAGATCCACAATAGATATTTTGGGACGAAAAGGAAAATTTTCATTTTTCGATGAATAAGTACGATTCGTGAATAATCAACAGATATGCGAATAAAGGTCACACAAATCGTGAATAAGTAATCTCCATACTAAAAGTTCCAAATTTGATAAAAAGCTCGATCAATATTTCTAAGATAATGATATTAGAATAAATAATATCATTAAAAAAAAATATCCCTTACCTCACCAAGATAATACTTCTTGACGCCTCCAAAATTAGTGTATACGCCACCCATCTTGGGTCGCCACTTACATGGTACATAAATTCAAATACAACTTACTAATATAACTCGTCGTGGTATAATACGACATAAACTATGAGTTTGAATACAAATATTGTCTACTAGATATTATACAAACTCAAAAGGAGTCCTCATTACAACTATTATCACACTATTTCACGTAATAAATGAGGACTACTAATGCTATCCTCCGACCATTACTGCTCTCTCGACTCGTCTCCAAATTTATGTTCTCATTTCCTCAAGAGAATAAAGGAAAAAAGGGTGAGCTCAACTAGCCAAAGAAGAAATATTATGACTAAGATAATGCGTAATAAATTATCATTAGTCTTTCAACAAAGTTAAACCGATAAAATACAATGTATAACCAGCTTAATCTGCAATGAAATAAGCAATCCATTAAAAGAGTCAAGAGAGAATAAAGTCTACTATCTTTTAGGTTTTAAAAGGTTTTCATCAATTTTTATCACCGAGACTCACTTTTAATAAATAAACCACCACATCTAATCATCCCCGTGCATCACTACCAAGGATTTTCATCAAATTATCAATGGTCATGACTATACCGAATCACCCCGGTCATAATCATACCAAAAACTATCCATCAACGCATTACAAAGCACCGAGGACTTTTTATCACATCATTTATATCAAGTCACGATTATACCGAATGATCCTCGGTCATAATCATACTAAGTTCATCTACGCACGTAAGCCAAAGATAACATAATATAACATGAGGATGATGACAATGACATAATAATTCAATAAAACAAGTTCAAGAATTATTTAATCCATGAATTATTAACGCCCAAATTGTCAACACGATATCGCTTTTTAGAGAGTAAAATTCAAGAATGATCGTAAGAATATTTCCATGAAAAGATATCGATGAAACGCAAATATCAAGGATATTCTACTAATTTCATGGAGTATAGAAGTCAAAGTTTTAACCAACCGGGTATAATAAAGAATGGAATAACAAAAGAAATCACCACGCATGCGATTTGCGATGTATGTGTTATTCCAATGTATAATAATAATCTAAACCAGTCGTGTGAAATTCACACCGATGTGTGATGTTCCAATGTAATAATAAAGATGGAACTGATCCTGTAAAACACACGTATAGATATTCCAATGTAATGATAAAGATTTTAACCAACCAGTCCTGTGTAAAACACACGCATGTGATGTTCCAACAGTAATAATAAAAATCGGAACCAGTCCTGTAAAACACACATGCATGTGATGTTCCAATGTAATAATAAAGAATGTCACCAAGTATAGGTAAACCACAGATAGGGACAATAAAAAGTTATTCCAATGTAATAATAAGAATGGAATAACATATGATTTTTCACCAAGTATAGGGTACGCCATGATATAAAAGTTATGTATAGGGTATACCACTTTTACAAAAGTTATTCCAATGTAATAATAATGAATGGAATAATGTAAGTTCTCTCAAGAAGAAGAAAGAATAACACCCCTTACCGTACAAAGAAATAATAATACCGTGTAAGAGAATCGGATATCAAAGTAAAGAAGTACTACTTTTTCTTCTTTCTCTATAATTTTCTCTATAGCTTTCTCTCTAATTTCTCTCTGTAGTTTCAAATGAATTCGTAAGAAAATAATGAAGGAACGAGCTTCTATTTATAGAAAAATGGAATGCATAAGAATTAATCCATGAATCTATCCGTATCGATTTACTTTAATCTGACTATCCATATTTAAAGAAAATCTTTTAAATAAAATATAATATATTCTATTTATATAAAAACATTTTACTACGCAAACACTACGCAAATACTACGCAAAACACTACGCAAAAACACTACGCAACACTACGCATAATAAAATATAATATATTCTATTTATGTAATAACTTTAATAAAGTATTCTATTTTATATAAAGATGTTTCGCTTTTATTACGCTAATAATAATAATAAAACAAAACGCCATTATCGCTATAATAATTCATATTATTAATCGACAATAATGGAATCAAACCGAAAGTGACTTCACATAAGATCAATAATCAATACCGCAAGCTACTACTACGCAACCACACGACATCGTATTTTTTTACTACCGAGTAGTTCAACAAGATCAACCAGAAACTTCCGCCGTTATTTCAATAAAATATTTTTGCTGCTTTTTCAATCCGATAATAATTTCGCTAGGGGTCCACCAATGATTGAGCCATTGCATACGAATATTCCCTCGCTAAACCTAATATTCCCCACCAATCGAATATAATATAACCACTGCATACTTTGCAAAATTTATAAATACTACCCACAACTATAATATTATCTCAAATTCACTTTCGTGTTTTCAATTCTAACCAAGACCCTATATTATAGAAAATCTTAAACACCAAAGTAGAAAAATTTAATATATATTAATATATATAAAAATTTTTCCTACATTAATTTTATAATGAAATCAGCCATTTCACATGCAACCAAGCCCACCAAACAATCAAAAACGTTTTTCTTATTTAAATTATTTTAAAACTTCCAAAAATCAATTATTTTAACTTCTAACTTCAATAATTCATAATAAATAGCCCTTTATCGTAAAATTCAATCTCATGACTTTTTTATAGGAAATTCAATTTCTACAACTTTACAGTAAGAAAGTTTTTCCAAATTCCAAATAAAAATTGACCAAAATCCACAAACCAGACGATTTTATAAAGCTATAATCAAATTTCTAATAATAATTGGGTCCACCAACACACAAAATATGTGTTTTAAACATTTAATGCCACAAAAATACTCTTCCTCCTCATATACTCATATATCCCACATTCATTATAAAATATCACCATTATTATATTATTAAAATAATATATTTAAATAAATTATTTTATCGTAAAAGATAAAATATTAATTTTCAACAATTGTCACATTAAAATTTTCTCCATCTATATCCACATAAAATCAATATTTTCTCATCATATAAATCAATAATAATTATTATTCACAAATAATATTACGTAATCACAATATCGACAACCAGCGCTTCCTGTGAAAGGGGGCTTTCCAATAAGAATTTCTCCTTACTCGGCGCAAGCAATTAGGTGACCAAACCTCTCCTTAGATGTAACTTTCTAGACATTGCCAATAATGTTATCTAATAATATTATTCAGATAATATGAATTATTGCTTCGATAATGAAAAATACTGTGTAATGACAATTATCAAACAACAATAATATAAAATATCAACGCAAAGAATTATTAAATCAATAAAATAAAATATCGAATAAGAATTATCGTAACCATTATCGAGTAGTGCCTTCTTACGTAAGAATCAATAATTGGTGCAATACCGCAATCGTGTCTACCGTGTTTTAACCACCGAGTATTTTAACAAGATAATTCTGTGAATAACTACGCCAAGTTATTTTTAAACAACTTATATTTGTCGCTTTCTTCATCCAATCGCTTTCCGTTATGGGGGCCCACAAAAAGCCGCTACGGCCGCATTTAATATTCCCCGACAAAGCAGAAGAATATTCCACGACCAAACGAATATTCCCCGACAACAATGAATATTTTATAACCACTTTATTATTTTGAAATATTTGCATATTTTACCCATAACTATCCACATTAATCAAATCAACCCTTACTATTTCAAAATAATAAATAGAGAAAATTAAATTTCATTAATAATAAGTTGGGGTCTTACAACCTCCCTCCTTATGAAATTTCATCCTCGAAATCGACGACGCACTGTGTTTTTCAAAAGGTGAGGATACCTCGCTTTCATTTCCGCTTTCCAATTCCCGTGTCATTTCCTCTATAAGCATGATTCCTCCACAAAACTTTAACTTGTGGTATGACCTTTGCATGTAGAGACATGCTCCTTCCTATCCAAGATCTTGACAGTACCTCCTCATACGTTAAGTCTTCTATTATCTCGTCTGGTTCTAACTCAATAACGTGGTTCGGTCTTTTTCACATATTTACGAAGTACGATATGTGAAACACATTATGAACACGAGACATACTCTGAGGTAACGCGAGTCTATAGGCTACATTTCTATTCCTATGGTCAAGAATTTGAAATGGACCAATAAATCGTGGATCGAGCTTTCCTCTCTTCCCAAATCTTGTAACTCCCTTCCATGGAGCAACTCGCAACAATACACGATCCCCTATACTAAATTCCACGCCCTTTCGATGAAGATCCGCATAACTCTTTTGTCGATCTTGTGCCGCTTTGTATACGCTTGTCGAATCATTTGGATCTTTTCCAGTAGTCATACGTACTAACTCTCGTCCCAACAATGTTGCTTCACCCACCTCATCCCAACATATATTGGAGAAATTACATTTTCGTCCATATAATGCTTCAATGGAGCCACACCTATACTTGCTTAATAACTGTTGTTGTAGAGAAATTCCACCAATGGTAAATACTTATCCCAACCGCCTTGAAGTCTAGGACACAGTAGTCTTAATAGATCTTCAAGAGTTTGAATAGTCCTCTCTCGATTGTCTTCGTCCGCTTTGAGGATGGTATGCCAAATCAAATCGCAAATCCGCGCCCATAGCTTTTTGCAAGCTAACCCAAAATCTTGAAGTGAATCTTGGGTCACGATCCAAAACTATGGATACAGGCATGCCATGCAACCTCACAATCTCATTCACGTATATACTAGCAAGACGCTCAAGGAATAAGTCTCCCAGACGGCAAAGAAATGAGCAGACTTGGTTAATCTATCAACAATAACCCAAATAACATTGATGCCTTGAGAAACCGTAGGAAGACCAGAATAAAAATCCATGGTAATGTGTTCCCACTTCCATTTCGAATCTCAAGTGGTTGTAACGGACCCTTAGGTACTAGATGCTCCGCCTTTACACGCCGACAAGTTAAACACATCGAGATAAACTTTGCAATCTCTCTCTTCATATTGTTCCACCAAAATGTATGTCAAGATCACGATACATTTTAGTACTTCCAGATGGATTGCAAATGGTGTATTGTGTGCCTCCATCATAATCTTGTACTTCAAATCGTAGTCGTTAGGAACACAAAGTCTGAGTGGACTCAAGTATTCCTTCTTCATCAATTCTCGCTTCTAATAGCTCCTTCTTGTACTTTCTTCTTCATACGCGTCACCGGCCTGGCTCGAGCAACCTTAACTTTTTCTATTAAAGTTGGCTCTATCTCGATATACTGACATCATCGCACTCGCTCCTCGCATATGATCTTCTACTCAACGCGCACCTACCACGCTCACTTTTTCCATGATGGTATCAATAAAGTGGTCATAATCTTTCAACAACTCGAGCCAACGTCGTTGCCGCATGTTGAGTTCCTTTTGAGTGAAGAAATATTTGAGGCTTTTATGGTCCGAATATATCTCCACTTTCTCCCCATATAGATAGTGCCTCCATATCTTTAAATAAAGCAAAACGATCGCCGCTAACTCTAGATCACGTAGGATAATTCCTCTCATATTCTTTGTTTGAATAGGTCCATTCCATCCAACCCATTCAAAGTCGAGTTTTCCAAATATATGGAGTGTACGAAAAACAACTACAACTTTATTACAACAATTGTCGTGCAAAATACAACAACACATATTACAACAATTGTCGTGCAAAATACAACAACACATATGAGTTTGGATACAAATATATACCAACTGTAGCACGTCACAATGACACCTTACATAAAGGTATAGTCAAAAACTGTTTTAGAAATTAGAATCTTTGGGAAGTGCTCAAGGAAACCTTCGTACATGGGAGGCCATGCTTTTAGGTTATGGTAGATATCATATGGCCACAAAATTATCCTTGGTTGACCCAATAGACCCCAAAGAAAAAACGAGAAGATTACTATCATATTCTTCCCAATGGTGAGTCTTCTCTTGACATATCATTATCTCCACTGTCTCTAATTGGGTATTATACTCCAAACAAACACCAAGATTATATAGGTAGTGCTTGTAAATATACTCAGCAAGTGGATGAAACACACACCATGTCTTATGATAACACGAGTTTGTATGTCATTAGACATCTTGTATGATAGTGACAAAACACCCTTCCAAAGTTGGGTTACTTTCACCCTATTTAATTCACCAAAATAACTATTAAATGATGTATAAAATACAACACACTAAAGTCCTCAATAAAATTATTTTCATACTTTTAGGGAGAACCTCAACAACTATAGACCACCGTTCTATTCCCTTGTTATCCCACTCAACCCAACTACACTTTTTATTACACGAAAGGAATTGTGAAACAAAAAAGGGTGAGCACAACTAGCTCGATAAAGAATATTATGACTAAAGATAAATAAATTATCAATAGTCTTCATCGATAATAAATCGAGATTTAGAACATATGGTAGATGATAAAACTTTTCAACCATAGTTGCGGTGAACGAGCGATCCATTAAAAGAGTCAAATAGACTATAAAGTCTATTGTCTTCTCCACGTTAAAAGTCCACCAACAATGTTTTATCCTGTAACATCAATCAACAGTTCCTTTCCACAATCATATGAATAACTTCATAATCATAATTGTGATTCTAAATTCCTCTTCTCATCCGGAGATGAAGATAATTTTCATCACTTGTCTTTACACAAAACATCAAATATCATGGTTATACCAAATCACGCCTCTGTTCATAATCATACTAATAAATTCATCTTTTTACTACGGGCCAAAGATATTCATCAACAGATTCATCTTTACACTACAAAGCAAAGATATTCAACAACAGTCATCTTTGCATTCACGAGCCAAAGATATTCATCAATAATTCATCTTTGCATCTTTGCACTACTGCTAAGATATTCAAAACAATCGTCTTTGATTACGATATTCATCAATAATTCATCTTTGCACACACTGCTAAAGATATTCATCAACAGTCATCTTTGCATTACGAGCAAAAGATATTCATCAATAATTCATCTTTGCACTACGAAAGCCAAAGATATTCATCAACAAGTCATCTTTGCACTACTAGCCAAAAAGATATTCATATATCAAAGAAATAATAATCATTTCGTGTTATATAACAATAATTATAACCATGTTGATCAATTCACCTTTGCACTTAAGCTAAAAATATTCAATTGTAAATTCAATGGTCATGATCATACCGATCAACAATTCAACTTTTGCACTCTTCGCCAAAGAGACCTATAGGTCACGATCATACCAATAATCTACCCATCTTTACACTCAAGTCAAAGAAAATATTATCATTAGGGTTATAAGAATGTTATATAAAAAAATATAATCAAAACATGGTTTTAATTTCAAGAGTAAGATTCATAAATCAACGATAATTTGGTCGAAAGAAGAAACCATTTTGTCGTGAATAGTACCCGTATTCAATACATAGTAATCTGAGTATAATGCGCGTAAAGAACCTCGACACGAAAAGATAAAGTTTCATAATAAAATTCATATCCATATTTATAACACCTTAATCCAAATGTTATAAATCACTTAGAAATCTCATAATCTAATATTATTAATATTATAATAATATTTTAATCATTTCTAAAACTTATAAACAATTTAATTAAATTGTTTACACTTTAATAATTAATGCATTTAATCATCATAAAATGCCAAACTCATAAGATTTCATCACCAATAACCAAAACCCTCATCAAAAATCTGCATATACCTCATATATATGATTCTCAAGCCATAAAATCATATTTTCCAATTTTCTTACTTCACATAACATATTTAATTCATTTACTCATAACTAGAATATTTTCATGAAAAATACCAAATCAGTTCCAAAAATATTTCTTTTCTGGGATTTAGCATAACATAGTCCCATATTGAACATATATTTTCTCAAAATTTTAAAAATTCATTTACTATTTTTCATATGGCCAAAACCACCGAATATTTAAACATTTATCATAAATTATACTTTTATCCAAAAATTCTGAAATTTACACGGTATACTGATATTATATAGATGTACTCCCAATAAAAATTTCATCAATTTTGGAGTTAATCACAAGGAGTTATAAGTGGTTACTTTTAAAATAGTCTTTTCTCATAAAATCCATAACTCCTAATCTATACATCCAAAAATTGCCATTTTTGGACACAATCTAAAAAACTCATCAAATTATCATTTCAAATTTTTCCAGAATTTTTGAAGGTCCGGAAAAATTTTGAAACTAAAAACATAATAACCCTTAAAATCCCTTACTATCCCTTACCTCAAAAAAGCGATTTACATTTGGAATAATAATGAAACGAAACTTGCACCGTAGATAGCAATACTCAAAGTATACTCAAAATACTCACAAGAATATCTCGATAATATAGAGAGAAAACTTGAGTTTTACGTGTGATTTTCAATTCTAACCTAAGCACCTATTTATAGGAAAATACTTAGAACACCAAAAGCGAGAAAATTTAATAAAATATTAATATATATTATTTTTATTTTTATTCCTTAGCACACTTTTTTGCTTCAAAACCTCAGCCACCAAACACCCACCACCTCACAAGACTTGCAAAAAAAAAAACGTTTTTGTTATTTAAATTATTTTAAACTTCCAAAAATCAATTATTTGAGCTTTGAAAACTTCAATAATTCATAATAAATAGCCCTTTTATCAAAAAAATTCGAATCTCGCGAGTTTTTATAGGAAATTCAATTCTCTACAACTTTGCGAGAAGAAAGTTTTTCCAAATTCCAAACAAAATTGACCAAAATCCACAAACAGACGATTTTACAATTATAATCAAATTTCGATCAAGAAATGGGGTCCACCGACACATGTTTAACATGTTTTAAACATTTATTGTAAAAAATATTCTTCCTCCTCATATACTCATATATTCCACATTCATTTGTAAAAATATCACCATTATTATATTATTAAAATAATATATTTAAATGAATTATTTTATCGAAAAAAATAAAATATTAATTTTCAACAATTGTCACTTTAAAAATTTTCTCCATCTATATCCACATAAAATAAATATTTTCTCATCATAAAAATCAATAATTAATTATTCACAAATAATATTACATAATCACAATATTAACAACCAGTGCGGTTCCCGGAAGAGAGGGGGCTTTCGATAAGATTTCTCTCTTCTTGGCGGCAATTAGGTGACCAAACCTCTCCTTGAGAAAACTTTCTAGGCATTGCCAATAATGTTATCCAATAATATTATTCGATAATATGAATTATTGCTCGATAATGGAAAATATCAGTAAATGACAATTATCAAAAACAATAATATAAATATATCAACGTAAAATTATTGAATCAATAAAATAAAATATTGAGCGTAATAGAATTATAACAATTATTGAGTAATGCCTTCTTACTGAAAAAATTATCATGCTTCATGAATAGTACTTCGTGAATAAAGAACTCGTGAATAAGAATCATGAATAGTAACTCATGTGAATAGTATAAAAATTGAATACTTTTATTTCATAAAAATAGTGATATCTCCCTCCTTATGAAATTTCGTCCCAAAATTTACGTGACTGTATTTCAAAGAGTGATACTTTTTTTCATTTCATGAATTCTATCTCTCCCATTACATCATGATTTCTCCATTGCTTTCGTAGCTCGATAAAAATATTATATCATTCTATAAATTATTAATAGTCTTCATCAATAATAAATCGTAATTTAACAAATTAATGATAACATTCAATCCATAGTATTATATTGAATGAAAATCCATTAAATAAGAGTCAAATAGATATAAAATCTATTATCTTCTCCATTTAAAAGTCCACCAACAAATTTATCCTCAGATCATCATCAACAATTCAGCCTTTCCACAATCATATGAATAATTCTAAATTCTCTTCTCATCCATCATCATCGAAAAATAATTTTCATCACCTATCTTTTACCCTCAAAACATCAAATATCATGGTTATACCAAATCACAGTTCTGTTCATAATCATACTAATAAATTCATCTTTGCACCACGGGCAAAGATATTCATCAACATTTTATCATCTTTACACTACAAAGAAGATATTCAATAACAAGTTCATCTTCAGACCACGAGCCAAAGATATTCAACAAATAATTCATCTTTGCACTACGAAGCAAAGATATTCAACAATAATTCATCTTTGCATTACTGAGCAAAAGATATTCATCAATAATTCATCTTTGCACTACTCTGAGCTGAGCCAAAGATATTCATATATCAAATAAATACATAATCATTTCGAAGTTATATAACAATAATTATAACCATGTTGATCAATTCACCTTTGCACTTAAGCTAAAAATATTCAATTATAAATTCAATGGTCATGATCATACCGATCAACAATTCAACTTTTGCACTTGGCCAAAGAGAACCTATAGTCACGATCATACCAATAATCTACCCATCTTTACACTCAAGTCAAAGAGAAATATATCATCATTAGGGTTATAAGAATGTTATATAAAAACAATATAATCAAAACATGGTTTTAATTTCAAGAGTAAGATTCATAAATCAACGATAATTTGGTCGGAGAAAAAACCAATTTGTCGTGAATAGTACCCGTATTCGTACGTAAAATCGTAGTACGTCGTATAAATAACCTCGACACGAAAAAGATAAAGTTTCATAATAAAATTCATATCCATATTTATAACACCTTAATCCAAATGTTATAAATCACTTAGAAATCTCATAATCTAATATTATTAATATTATAATAATATTTTAATCATTTCTTAAACTTATAAATAATTTAATCCAATTATTTACACTTTAATAATTAATGCATTTAATCATCTAAAAATGCCAAACTCATAAGATTTCATCATCATTAACCAAAACCCTCATAAAAATCTGCATATACCTCTCATATATGATTCTCAAGCCAATAAATCATATTTTCCAATTTTCTTACTTCACATAACATATTTAATTCATTTACTCATAACTAGAACATTTTCATGAAAAATACCAAATCAGTTCCAAAAATATTTATTTTCTGGGATTTAGAATAATATAGTCCCATATTGAATATATATTTTTCTCAAATTTTTAAAATTCATTTACTATTTTTCATATGGCCAAAACCACCGAATATTTAAACATTTATCATAAATTATACTTTTGTCCAAAAATTCTGAAATTTACACGGTATACTGATATTATATAGATGTACTCCCAATAAAAATTTCATCAATTTTGGAGTTAATCACAAGGAGTTATAAGCGGTTACTTTTAAAATAGTATTTTCTCATAAAATCCATAACTCCTAATCTATACATCCAAAAATCGCCATTTTTGGACACAATCTACAAAACTCATCAAAATATCATTTCAAATTTTTCCAGAATTTTTGAAGGTTCAGAAAAATTTTGAAACTAAAAACATAATAACCCTTAAAATCCCTTACTACTATCCCTTACCTCAAAAAGAAGCTTTGATTGACCGAATAACGTTTGAATCGAACTTGCACCGTATAGCAATACTCAAAGTATACTCAAAATACTCACAAGAATACGCTCGATAATATAGAGAGAAAACTTCAGTTTCTGGTGTGATTTTCAATTCTAACCTAAGCACCACTATTTATAGGAAAATGCTTAAACACAAAAGCGAGAAAATTAATAAAATATTATTATATATTTTTAAATTCTTCACACCTTTTTACCATCTGAACTCAGCCCCTATCACATGTTAAATGACCAAAAAAAAATTTTAAAACGTTTTTGTAATAAAAATAATTAAAACTTTCAAAAATCAATTATTTTTGAACTTGAACTTCAATAATTCATAATAAATAGCCCTTTTATCGAAAAATTCGAATCTCGCGAGTTTTATAGGAAATTCAATTCTCTACAACTTTGCAGAAGAAAGTTTTCCAATTTATCGATAAAGATTTAAATTTTGTGAAAATAATTTTTTAATATTATGGTGTGAATTTGAGATAATATTATAGTTGTGGGTAGTATTTATAAATTTTGCAAAGTATCACAGTGGTTATATTATATTATTGATTGGTGGGGAATATTAGGTTTAGCGAGGGAATATTAAATACTGACGGCTCAATCATTGGTGGACCCTAGCGAAATTATTATCGGGATTGAAAAAGCGACAAAAATATTTTATTGAAATAACGGCGGAAGTTTTACAGGTAGTTCTTGTTGAACTACTACTCGGTAGTAAAAATGCGATGTCGTGTGGTTGCGTAGTAGCACGCGGTATTGATTATTGATCTTTGTGAGAAGTCACTCGGTTTGATTCCATTATTATCGATTAATAATATGAATTATTATAGCGATAATGACGTTTTGTTTTATTAAATATTATTAACGTAATAAAAGCGAAACATCTTTATATAAAATAGAATACTTTATTAAAGTTATTACATAAATAGAATATATTATATTTTATTATGCATAGTGTTGCGTAGTAGTAGTGTTTTGCGTAGTGTTTTGCATAGTATTGCATAGTGTTTGCATAGTAAAATGTTTTTATATAAATAGAATATATTATATTTTATTTAAAAGATTTTTCTTTAAATATGGATAGTCAGTTAAAATAAATCAATCTGGATAGTTCATGGATTAATTCTTATGCATTCCATTTTCTATAAATAGAAGCTCGTTCCTTCATTATTTTCTTACAAATTCATTTGAAACTACAGAGAGAAATTATAGAGAGAAAGCTATAGAGAAAATTATAGAAAAGAAGAATTACTTATTACTTTGATATCTTCTTTTCATATTAGGTTCTTTTTGTTTGTTGGTGAGGGTGTTATTCTTTCTTCTTGAAGAACTTACATTATTCCATTCATTATTATTACATTGGAATAACTTGTAAAAGTGGCATACCTATCATACATACTTGTATCATGGCGTACCTATACTTGGTGAAATCCTTATGTTATTCCATTCTTATTATTACATTGGAATAACTTTGTATCTGTGATTTACCTATATACTTGGTGACATTCTTATTATTATTACATTTGGAACATCACATGCATGTGTTTTACAGGACTGGTTAAATTTTTTTATTACATTGGAACATCACATGCATGTGTTTTACAGGACTGGTTAAAATCTTTATCGTTACATTGGAATATCTATCATGTGTTTTTACGGGATGCAGTTCCATCTTTATTATTACATTGGAACATCACATGGGTTGTGAATTTCACGACTTTGGTTAGTTATTATTATTACATTGGAATAACTTTTATACATCTGATATCTGCGTGCGTGGTGATTTCTTTTGTTATTCCATTCTTTATTATACCCGGTTGGTTAAAACTTTGACTTACATACTCCATGAAATTAGTAGAATATCCCTTGATATTTTGCGTTTCATCGATATCTTTTCATGGAAATATTCTTACGATCATTCTTGAATTTTACTCTCTGAAAAGCGATGTCGTGTTGACAATTTGGGCGTTAATAATTCATGGATTAAATAATTCTTGAACTTGTTTTATTGAATTATTATGTCATTGTCATCATCCTCATGTTATATTATATTTATCTTTTTGGCTTACGTGCGTAGATGAACTTAGTATGATTATGACCGAGGATCATTCGGTATAATCGTGACTTGATATAAATGATGTGATGAAAAAAAGTCCTCGATGGCTTTAATGCGATGATGGATAGTTTTTTTGGTATGATTATGACCGGGGGTGATTCGGTATAGTCGTGACCATTGATAATTTGATGAAAATCCTTGGCCAGTGAATGCGAGGATGATTAGATGTGGTGGTTTATTTATTAAAATTTGAGTCTCGTGATAAAAATTGATGAAAACCTTTTAAAACCTAAAAGATAGTAGACTTTATTCTCTACTTGACTCTTTTAATGGATTGCTTATTCATTGCTGATTAAAGCTGGTTTATCTATTGTATTTTATCGGTTTAACATTTTGAAGAAATAATGATAATTTATTACGCATTATCTTAGTCGTAATATTTCTTCTTGGGCTAGTTGAGCTCACCCTTTCTTTCCTTTATTCTCTTGAAAAATGAACATATATTTGGACGAGTCGGGGAGCAGTAATGGTCGAGAGGATAGCATTAGTAGTCCTCACTATTACGTGAAATAGTGTGATAATAGTTGTAATGAGGACTCCTTTTGAGTTTGTATAATATCTAGTAGACAATATTTGTATTTTAAACTCACGATTTATATATATTATTTATGTACCACGTGCGACCCAAGATGGGTATTAATAAGTTGTATTTGAATTTATGTACCATATAAGTGGCGACCCAGATGGGTGGCGTATATACTAATTTTGGGCGTCACGGTTGAGTCATTATCGAGCTTAGGGATATGATCCACAGCTAAGATGTGAGATAGAGAACTAGGAGGAGAGGGGGAATTCCTTGCTAGTATAGTATGACTACTAAAGTTTATTTGGTATTTGATTGGTCGGTTGGAGTATAGGGATAATATGTTGCATATTAATTAACCCTTATTTTGTGGCGGTGTTTGAAAATGGCATCAAGAATGTTGAGAATAGCAATGGAGCCACGAGGCTGTTGATTCTCCACGGATCGATAATCGGGACAATGTCTGACGGGATGGCGATAATCCTCTTGTAAAAACAACAACAACGATCGATTGATGAATGACGATGCGTTTAAAAGGTTTTAAATTCATGCGACATCGGTGAAAGCGACTCTGTCAAAAGCGTGGGTGGAAACACGGAAAACTCTCGGTGGTCACCATTAAACAATTCGAGGTTGGGACCACCGGGAGTTTAAGGAAAGCAAAACCACTTACGGCGGAAGCATGGATTAAGCAGATTACAAGATATTTGATGTCTTGGGATGCTCAGAAGAAGCAAAAGTTCCTTTTACTGCTTTATGTTCTTGTGGAGCGCGGTTCTTGGTGGGAATCGGTAAAAGCGTACTCGACTTCTTTGTCTTGAAGATATCTTGGGAGAAGTTCGAGGGCATTTCAACGACAAATACTTTCACGAAAGTATTAAGCCCACATGAAGGAGGTGGAGTTTATCAAGTTGGAACAAAACAATATGGCCAGTGTCATGATCGAGGCAAAATTTGCGGAGTTATCACGATTTCGTCCCACTTGGTGGATAATGAAGAGAATGGCGAATGTTTTAAGAGGTTTGAAGCGGAGATCGTCGACATCTTATTTCTCATAAAGCGTGTTTTATTGGATGTTGTAAATAGGGCTCGATTAGTGGAAGCGCGATAACGAGTCAACCTTGACTAAAAAAAGCGGTAAAGCAAAATTATAATACCGGTGAGTAGTCGTCGAGCGGTGACAACAAGCGTGGAGAATCAACGGGCGGATATGGTAACCACTTGGTGGTAATCGGGGGCCAAAATAATAATAAGAATGGACATTTCGAAAAAAGGAGATTCAACAATGATGGAAAAAGGCGTCGGCACCGACTTTTTGTTGTTGTTAGGAAGGAGAAGACCACCTATATATATGCTTCAAATGCGGAGGAGAGGACACATCGATCCGATTGCGCCATGCCATCAAAGCGTGTTATAATTGTGGAAGAAGGGTCAACTTAGCTCGATTTTGTCGTTTCAGAAAATTCAATTCAACTAGGATGGAGGCACCAAAGGTGTCCCCCGACAAACCAGCCCGTGGTTTAAGAGAGGCGTTTTTTTTCTCGTGACGAGGAACACGAATAAAATTATCACGGGTAAGTTAATCGTAAGCTCTTGCGAAGTCTATCTGAGTGTTAGATACCGTTCTACCCACTCTTTTATTTCACTAGTTTGTTCAGCGTTTAAATTTGACTCAGAAAAGTTAAACTTTGACTTATTGGTTGAAACTTAGTTAGTAGGAGCTTACGTTACTCTTCTTATTTTTAAATCTTGTTTAATTCAAATAAACATTTTCACGTTACTGTCGATCTTATCTTTTTGAAAATATTTGCCTTTGATGTGATTTTGAAATCGATTGGTTAACTACTCATCATGCTTTTTTTGTAAGGTTGTTAGCTTTTATATTCTATAACCAACTTGTTATCTGAATTCAAAGTAACGAAATCCTAAAGTTAATCATTGTTGTTATATCAAGCCATAAGTAAAGAGCCCCGAACCTTTTCGTTGTTGACTTCCTTGTGTGGAATGCAAAAGCGGACTTTACATGTAAGCGACATCGTGAATGAATGAAGATGGCAAGTTTATAGGTATCATTGTGAGTCTTATCTCTAGGTTAAGGGATAGAAGTCACGATTGGTATCGATGTGACGTCTTATCAAGTCTTGGATGAAATCACGATTTTGAATGATATTTCTATCATTAATAAATTTCTTGGCGTATTCTTGAAGACTTCTTAGCTACTTAGGCGTGAAATCGAATTTTGTATTGACCCCGATCTGAAAACCCATTTCTTAAACCCTCGAATATTTCTTGACTAAAATGATCAGTTTACGTGGTTTATGATGAAAGTCATAATAAAAAAGCATTGGACTAATGAAAATCATGGGTATATGAAGTATTAGTAAGTTTTATGATGAGTTATGTTGGTTATTATGTGAAAACATGAAAGTTTCTTAGAAATCACAAAGAGTTGAAAATCAGTTTTGGTGAAAAGCGTAACATGAAATTCAATTGACCATATCTCTATTATATTTTGAATTTTTGAATGTGGTCAAGTCCTAGAGTTAGATCTATGAGTTACCTAACTAATCCAAGTGGAATTACTGGAAAAGGTGTTGTAGATTTTTGTGGACTGATTTTTTAGCAAAGGAGTGCAAGCTGCAAAAATTTCAAAAAAAAGCTACTGCCATGATTTTAGAGGGGCTGTTTTCGGCCACTTAAATTATGAGAAAAATTCTGGCCTTTTGGGACATGAAGGTATATATGGTATAAAGTACCTCCTGTCCAAAAATGAGCTCATTACGACTTAAAATGAGCAAGTTATGACTATTTCAATATTTAGGTTTTTAAATGAAAAATATATATAACGGAGTTCTATAACTCAGATGACCATGAAATTTAAACTGGAAGCTCACGTTAACATGTGTAAGTCCTGCCAAGATTTGGGAATTTTGGAGTTAAACTTGAGGTAGCTAATTTCTTAAGGAATTAATTAGAAATTGATTTTTAAAAATAGTAAATGAATTTTAAAAATTAGAGAAAATATATTTTCATTATGGGACTATATTATACTAAATCCCAGAAAAAAAATATTTTTGGGACTGATTTGGTATTTTTCATGAAAATAGTTTAATTCTGAACATATGAGTTAAATATGTTATGTGAAATATGAAAAAGTTGAAAATAGGATTTTATGGCTAGAGAATCCTATATAGAGTATATGCATATTTTTTGATGAGGATTTGATAATTGGTGATGATATCTTATGAGTATGGCATTTTGAATGATTAAATGCATTATATGGTAAAAGCGTAAACAATTGAGATAAATTGTTTATAAATTTAAAAAGTGATTAAAATATTGTTATAATATTAATGATATTAGATTATGAGATTATTAAGTGATTGATAACATGGGGATATTCTTGAATCTGGATAAATTATATTATAAATGTTTAATATTTATCCTTTATCTCATTTGATTGATTCTTTATATCATTATCCTCGTGTTTATATTATGTTGAAAATAAATACATGGCTGTGGTGCATAGATGGACTTGGTATGATTATGACCACGGATTATTGGGTATAATCATAGCAGTAATTGAATACTACAATTATCTTTGGTAGTAGTGCATGGATAATTTGTGGTGTGATCTTAATGAATACCACGATTATCTTTGGCACGTAGTGCGAGGATGATTCGATGATGTGGATTAATTATTGAAATGAGTCTCGTGATGAAATATTAATTAATGGAAAATTCATCGTGAAACTACGTGCATAGTTGGACTTGGTAGTATGGATAATTTGAATATGAATACGATGCGTAGTGCGTGGATAATTTATGATTAATGAATACCATTATCTTTGGTAGTAGTTGGATAATTTGTATAATGTGTAATCTTAATGAATACGATTATCTTTGGTAGTAGTGCATGGATAATTTGTGGTGCGTGAATCTTAATGAATATCCTTGGCACGTAGTGCGGGGATGATTCGATGATGTGGATTAATTATTGAAATGAGTCTCGTGATGAAATATTAATTCATGGATGTGTTAAAAAGTCAATCTTTGGCTACGTGCATTGATGGACTTGGTATGATTATGACCAGGATTATTGGTATAATCATGGCCGTAATTGAAAACACGAATATCCTTGGCGATGGTGCATGGATAATTAATGGTGGTGATCTTATTAAAATTGAGTCTCGGCATTATTGGTTTTCTGATTATCTGGCACTTGCTTAAAGATGAATTGTTAATAAATATCTTTGGCACATAGTGCAAATGATGAATTGTTAATGAATATCTTTGGCGGGATTGCAAAGATGAATTTAATATTTTCAACGATAAAGGTATTCAAGGTATCCTCACCTCTTTATCATACAGTCGTACCCCTAATTTGGTGAAATTCCATAAGGAGGAGATTGTGAGACCCAGATTTTATCGATAAAGATTTAAATTTTGTCGAAATAATTTTTTAATATTATGGTGTGAATTTGAGATAATATTATAGTTGTGGGTAGTATTTATAAATTTTGCAAAGTATCACAGTGGTTATATTATATATTGATTGGTGGGGAATATTAGGTTTAGCGAGGGAATATTAAATACAATGACTCAATCATTGGTGGACCTGACGAAATTATTATCGGATTGAAAAAGCGACAAAATATTTTATTGAAATAACGGCGGAAGTTTCTGGTTGTTCTTGTTGAACTACTTCGGTAGTAAAATGCGATGTCGTGTGGTTGCATAGTAGTAGCACGGTATTGATTATTGATGCTTATGTGAAAGTCACTCGGTTTGATTCCATTATTGTCGATTAATAATATGAATTATTATAGCGATAATGGCGTTTTGTTTTATTAATTATTATTAGCGTAATAAAAGCGAAACATCTTTATATAAAATAGAATACTTTATTAAAGTTATTACATAAATAGAATATATTATATTTTATTATGCGTAGTGTTGCGTAGTGTTTTGCATAGTGTTTTTTTTATAGTATTTGCATAGTGTTTTGCATAGTAAAATGTTTTATATAAATAGAATATATTATATTTTATTTAAAAGATTTTCTTTAAATATGGATAGTCAGTTAAAATAAATCAATCTGGATAGTTCATGGATTAATTCTTATGCATTCCATTTTCTATAAATAGAAGCTCGTTCCTTCATTATTTTCTTACAATTCATTGAAACTACAGAGAGAAATTATAGAGAGAAGCTATAGAGAAAATTTATAGAAAGAAGAAGAGTATTACTACTTCTTCTTTTACTTACTAATATTTCGGTTCTTTTTTACGGTAAGGGTGTTATTCTTTTTCTTCTTGAAGAAACTTACATTATTCCATTCATTATTATTACATTGGAATAACTTTGTAAAAATGTGGCTACCACTATCATATAACTTTTGTATCTGTGGCATACCTATACTTGGTGAAATCCTTATGTTATTCCATTCTTATTATTACATTGGAATAACTTTGTATCATGATTTACCTATACTTGGTGACATTCTTACATTATTACATTTGGAACATCACATGTGCATGTGTTTTACAGGACTGGTTAAATTTTATTATTACATTGGAACATCACATGCATGTGTTTTACAGGACTGGTTAAAATCTTTATCATTACATTGGAATATCTGTCATGTGTGTTTTACAGGATGCAGTTCCATCTTTATTATTACATTGGAACATCACATGTCGGTTGTGAATTTCACGACACAGTTAAGATTATTATTATTACATTGGAATAACTTTTATACATCTGTCTGAAATCTGCGTGCGTGGTGATTTCTTTTGTTATTCCATTCTTTATTATACCCGGTTGGTTAAAACTTTGACTTATACTCCATGAAATTAGTAGAATATCCTTGATATTTGCGTTTCATCGATATCTTTTCATGGAAATATTCTTGATCATTCTTGAATTTTACTCTCTGAAAGCGATGATATCATGTTGACAATTTGGGCGTTAATAATTCATGGATTAAATAATTCTTGAACTTGTTTTATTGAATTATTATGTCATTGTCATCATCCTCGTATTATATTATGTTATCTTTGGCTTACGTGCGTAGATGAACTTAGTATGATTATGACCGAGGATCATTCGGTATAATCATGACTTGATATAAATGATGTGATGAAAAGTCCTCGATGGCTTTGTAATGCGATGATGGATAGTTTTGGTATGATTATGACCGGGGGTGATTCGGTATAGTCATGACCATTGATAATTTGATGAAAATCCTTGGCCAGTAGTGCGAGGGGATGATTAGATGTGGTGGTTTATTTATTAAAATTTGAGTCTCGTGATAAAAATTGATGAAAACCTTTTAAAACCTAAAAGATAGTAGACTTTATTCTCTCTTGACTCTTTTAATGGATTGCTTATTAAATTTGCGATTAAAGCTGGTTGTCTATTGTATTTTATCGGTTTAACATTTGTTGAAGGCTAATGATAATTTATTACGCATTATCTTAGTCGTAATATTTCTTCTTGGGCTAGTTGAGCTCACCCTTTTCTTTCCTTTATTCTCTTGAGAAATGAGAACATAAATTTGAGACGAGAGTCGGGGAGCGAAGTAATGGTCGAGGAGGATAGCATTAGTAGTCCTCACTATTACGTGAAATAGTGTGATAATAGTTGTAATGAGGACTCCTTTTGAGTTTGTATAATATCTAGTAGACAATATTTGTATTCAAACTCACGGTTTATATCGTATTATACCACGGCAGTTATATTAGTAAGTTGTATTTGAATTTATGT